>JACEII010000243.1:19544-44084 GCA_014332785.1 Antheraea mylitta | reverse complement strand
AAAGTACAAAATATATAGTCTAATAACACAAGATTATGAATAAAATATAAAATCCACTACATGACAGACTAAAATCCCGCCAAAAACTATTGTTGATTATTACATGTTATTGCAATTTCGATGTTTCCTTTTCCTTCTTTATAATAATAATAATGTATATTTTTCTAGTCCAGGATCCAGGGTCCATTTTCCAATTGATTAATAACAAGCTAATTTTCCTAAGTATCTTCATTCTGATGAGACGCGTAACAATTTCCTCTACGAAAACTCTCGATTGTGGTAGGTGATAGGAATTTAAAATCAAGTTAGTAATTATTTTTGATGACTTCATTATTAATACATGTTGGAAGGAGGAGACTCTTTGATCAAACCATACAATGTGTACGACATTTTTTTTTAAATAATTTAGATAATTTTCATCAGATTTCTCAAAAAAACCCAGTTAGTAATACATTTTTGTCAAACATCA
Source organism: Antheraea mylitta (assembly GCA_014332785.1). NCBI lineage: Eukaryota > Metazoa > Arthropoda > Insecta > Lepidoptera > Saturniidae > Antheraea > Antheraea mylitta. The sequence goes on along the minus strand of JACEII010000243.1, from coordinate 43,615 downwards.
CAACGACACATTTTATCTCTACTACTCCTGTTACTTGTACAGGAAATTGTTGGCCGCCTCATAAAAATGAAGCTACTCGCGGAAAATAAGCTTTTGTCAGTAATGAAGTACAAAAATGGACCCTGGATCCTGGACTATAAAGAGTACGTTTTGATTATGGTAACATGTTTATATGTTGGTGCGGGAAATAGTTCCGTACGCCGTTACGTTTAAGAACACACGAGAGGCATCTGCACAATAATGAAAGCAAGGATATGGCGGGTGTTAATACAAATATTGTAGTATAGTTTTTAGATTGTAACCAAAATATGTAGATAATTAGGTTATTATATTAAAATAATGCATATGTAACAGAGAAGTTGGTAATACGGGACGTTAGTTCCCTATTTACGTTTTTTTAATATTTGAAGCGGTACTCAGTTCATTGTACGAGAAGAATTCACTGGTAATAGTAGCAATTGAGTGTTAGATTTGGGAAACAATGATTTTTTATAGTTAAGAACAATTCTACACTATATGTATAAAAATGTCGTAATGAAGTGGCAATTGGTTGCGACGTTTACGCGGAGAGAGATGACAAAAATGCCTTTTAAGCTTGGAGCACTCTAGTGAAATCTATTCCATGAAAAATAAACTTTCCTGCTTTGGTTATCGGCACTTGATTTGTATAGCTTACAATGTGTTTAATAAGTAATTGTACTTATATAAAATCTAATGTTTAATAAATAATTCTTAGACGCAAAATATCCATTTTATTTTGTCACAAACCTCCGTTTCAATGAGATCAACTTTAAGATATTTTATAATAGGTTAGGCTTAAAAAACCTGTATCCTGTGACCTTGATACATTAACAAATATATGTCATCTTTACCCTTGGGATGTTCGTTAAATTATAAACGTCGATGTTTTATTTATACCATATCATGGATTAATTCAATATTATTTTCGGTAGTTTCTAAAGAGTTTATTCCATTACTCGATTCTCAAAAGTTTTATGTTAAAAGGAAGACAAATTCACAGCCTCCATTAATAATTAAAAATGCTCAGTATCATGGCACATAGTAATACATAATTTTTATATTTCTTATTTAAAACTTCAATAAATACTATACTGATTGCTTTAGTACTTATTTATAGAAACACGAACAAGATAGAATATTATACAGTTTACTTATTTTGTGCTGAACATGTAAAATAGTATTATGTAATATGAAAAAAAAAACTTTCATCGTTGCCTTATATTTCTGTGCTATGTAAATATGTAAGTGTACATATATCCTTGCATTATATATAAAACGTCGTTCGTTAAGACGAACAATTTATCTAACGTGGAAATTAGTTCAATTTGGTTGGGTGACTACAAAACCCATACATTAATTCATTGCCTAAAACGCAACAGACATTCTCTATTACGAAGAAATATTTTTGTATTTAAAAAACAACATAACAGTGAAATTGTTGTATAATCAGTTCAAAACTTATCTTTTGAGCTGCCGAAATTTCCTAAGAAAAACACCTGATATTATTAACAGACTAGCTGACCCGTGCAACTTCGTCTGCACCAAATTGGTTATCACTGGTTTCAATTGTATTTTTAAAAGCGATAAAATTGAATAAAACTGACACCCGATTGCAGCCACAACTACCGTTTCCAATTGTGAATCCTAACTATCCCCGGTCTCACTCAAACATATACCCAGATTATATGTGATTTTTTATGTAAAACATCTATAGGCGCACCCTAAACTTAAATCGGCCATGGCGACGTTCGTGGTGATTACACACAAGCTTCGCGCTATTAACGACCCTATCAGTAAAGCATAAGATTCAAATTATTTTTCTAAACTATTATAATAAAGAGGAATCGTAGTATTTTTGTATGTTAATTACGAATAAACTCAAACTACTGGACGGATTTCGATAATTCGTTTACCATTAGAATGCTACATTATCCCTTAGTAACATACCGGATTAGGCCTCCCACGGCAGTGGCTGAAGCCTAGGTTCGATCCCTCGGTAGGGAGCCCTTGAGTGCGTTGCTTGCGCGATACGGTGACACACAAATATACATCACTGCTACAACACTACACGATCACCCCCACACACGTGCACGCTACACGCTTACTCATGAAAGTGGAAGGGTATACTTATTCCCCTTATCGAACTGAAAAACTCTCAATTTTCCAATAATATATATATGGAGGAGTTGTTGAGGCGTGTATGCTTGGTACACATATACGTTTCAACAACTCATACATATATAAATAGTTAGCTAGGTTAGCTAAGATAGGTCGCGATATTGTATGCAACAGGCAACAGCCAAGCCGAGGTGTGCCGTGCACCCTTGAGCTGGTTGCCAAAATAAAATCGGATGAGCGCCTTAAGCGCTCGCCTTAGTAGTCCGGTGAAGCTGTTAAGACCTTGCTGGGTCAATAGCGTAGACATTTCGAAAAAAATCCTTAGTAACATAGGCTATATTTATTTTTTAGAAAAAAATTGGGATTTCTACTAAAATTTCAATAATGTAATCAAAGGTATGAAAAAAATTTGGCATAAAATGTATTTCATCGCATGCGCCCCGATAACTATGAATGATAGAACAAAAATATGTTCTACAATATTAAAGAACATATTATTATCTATAAAAAAACCTCGCGGCAGCATACATATGTCTACCTATTGTGATTATGTCACTATAACTACATTTTTGAAATAAATCTTAATAAACTATACATTAATTACAATTAAAAACTATTAAAAATAACAATTAAAAACTATTAATAACAATTAAAAACTATACCATGCGTAAAAGACTATGTTATTCATGTCTATATATTAATCCATATCCAAATAAATTATTTTTAAATTAAGACTGTTTCAGTACCTGTAGATAACTTTTTGAATTATTAAAATCGGCCATTACATTTGGTTTTTTTAATCTTACTAATATACATATACACTGGCCAAAGTCTGACCTAGATAGATTTCAATTACATGTTTTTATTTTTAAAAGAGAGGAGGCTTATTTTCTGCATTAGGTCGAGAAGAGCTGCCAATGATGATGATGATGAAGATTATGGTTTTTTGTGACGTTACATTTCCGAAGCTACAGGTTATAATAGGAACTTTGCACTATTGACGAAGTACTCAAAAACATCTGCAACTCTATCTATATAAACATAACATTCAAATTGCTTTGTCGAACACTCGTCGTACCAGTATTACACGGCATGCACAGAAGACCTTGCGCCCTTTGACATACCGCCAAACACACCGCGCTTGCACCTTTCACTGATTTCTTTGTTACTATTTAATTAGACAATTGACTGTCACGGATTAAACTACGCATTTTTAACGCTATTTATAAATTATGAAACACCGTTCGCAGTTGTGAATGTAACCAGTGTTTTAATTGAAAATATGTCGGACAGCGATAATTTCGGAACTGAAAGTATGCACCCTTCTACAAAGAAAGTAAAATCACACTATGACATATATCTTGATAATGCTATATCTAATACTTTTATACCATACTTCAGTTATCATCGACCAATTTTCACAGTATTAACCAGCTATTCTAAATTTGAAACCCTTGCGTTTTATGGGACAAAAAGTATCCTGGATGTAGCCTTGTAATATCAGTTGTCACTGTGTTAATTTTTGCTTCTATATGGATAACATAGTCTACCTTGATTAAAATTTCCAAAAAATATTTAATGTACAGATTTCGACTTGTTACAATTTTAATAGTATAGATTAGTTATTAACAATTTTGTGGACATTTTCGAAGCAGTTGAAATTTTTGAACGAAATTATTATGTAATCGTAGCCTAGAGGTAAAGTTGGCGACTCTATACTATTCTTATGACCGACGGGGAGACAGTTCGAACCCCGGCATTCTTTTTGGTTATTTGTTTTTTTTTTTTATGTAGCCTATATAGCTTGAATTTTTAACTAATCTGTCTGCTGTAAATAGCACAAAGGAAAATTACCAAAATCCATTAAGAATCTCATGAACTACAAATTTTTACTTTCGTCCGTTATTCTGGAGAACTCCTTGCGTTTTATGGGACAAAGAGTATCCTGGATGTAGTCTTCTAATATTAGTTATCACTGTGTCAAATTTCGTTAAAATTGGTTCTGTACTTTCAGAGTAATTCGGGTTTATATTCTAGACTTTAATCCTTTATCCTGGAGAACCCTTGGCGTTTTATGAGACAAAAAGTATATTTGATGTAATCTCGTAATATTAGCTATCACTATGTCAAGTTTCGTCAAGATTGGTTCAGTAGTTTCAGAGTGATGCGTGTGCATAGGGACAGACAGACAGACAGACAGACAGACAGACAAAAATTGTAAAAAGATTATTTTTGGCTTCTATATCGATAACATAGCCTATCCTGATTAAAATTTTCAAAAAATATTTAATGTACAGATTTCGACTTGTTACAGTTTTATTATAGTATAGATAAGTGAAGTAAATGGAAAATAATACCACGAAGCAAGACATTCTGAGATGCCACAAAAACTCCCCGGAAGGTTCTAAAAAGGGAGCTACCATTTTGTTAGAATATTTCACACGACGCAATATTGAAGTGATTGTACGACGCTTGTAATTTTATTGACTACATGACAATGGCTGTAATAATCTGAAGGATTGATTGCCAAAAATAAAGAAAAAAAAAAAATCATCAACAAAGCTATTCTGAAAGTGACTGCACCGCAGCTAGTAATGACAGGACACATGTGTCAATATGGGTGTAATAGGGGGTGAGGTATTAGAGCGTGTGAGGTGTTAGAGCGTGTGAGGTGTTAGAGCGTGTGAGGTATTAGAGTGTGTGAGGTATTAGAGCGGGTGATCCTGCTCCCCTTTTACCTCGTTTTCGTCTCTTTGACACCTAAATTTGTGATCTGTAGATGCTACTTCAGAGCAGTTAAAAAGTTTGACAACAAGCTTCCACCACGTGCGTCTGTAGACTCAAAAACTACTGAACGGTCTTTCATGCACTTTTCACCAGTAGATATTCGATAATCATCCACCGGGCTCACTAGTTATTTGTATTTCTAGCATCAGCACAGTGCATCCGCTGATTATGTTGATAAAGGTGAATTGGTGTACGGAACTGTTTCCCACACCAGCATTCAAACGTTTTACCATAATCATAATGGATCCTCTGTATATGGCGTATTAAAAGGACTTTGGTTTTGTAAAAATGATGGCAGGAGTTACACTGGAATTCTTGTTTTCTTATATTCTTAACTTTGAGATTATGCTGCCGTTTTTTATGTATGGAGAGGTAAAGCGGTGTACGGAACTGTTTCCCGCAGGAACAATCAAATGTTTTACCATAATCATAATGCTTCCTCTTTACGTGCCGTGTTAAAAGAACTTTGGCATTGAAAGTTTTATGGCAAGAGTCACATTTGAATTGTTCATTATTACTCATTTTATCAGTAGGGCCATGTTGCCGTTTCTGATGCTGAGTAAGATGATACGGTGTACGGAACTGTTTCCCGCAGGGACAGTCAAACGTTTTACCATAATCATGATGTACACTATTCACGTGTCTCGTTAAAAACCATTTAGTTCTGAATAACTTATGGCAAGATTCACACTCGAATTCTTTATTATTTCTGACTTTAACATTAGGATCGTGCTGCAGCCTCTTATGTATGGAAAGGTGAATTGGTGTACGGAACTGTTTCCCGCACCAGCATTCAAACGTTCTTCCGTAGTCAATATGTACCTTTTTTGTATGTTCTACTAAAGTAGTTCTAGATTTGTAGAAGCGCTCACAAAAGTTGCATTTGTATTCCAACTTCTCACTATTCGGTCCAGTAAAATATGGCTCTGTAACCTCCTGATATAATTCAGAGTTATGTGCTTGCACATCGGGGAAGCATTCAACCACATTATCATGACTATTAAAATATCTATTGTAAAAATTGTACTCCTGTAACTCATTCATTTCATTATTCACTGGTGTAGGATACAGTACAACTTTTATGTGTTCATTATTGTGTATTAGTAAAGTATATCTGAAAATATGAGATACCATAATTAGTAAGAATAGAAGACCATAGACCATGGGGGTCTAGAAATTATGATGTTCAATATATAAAAAAATCTTTTCAAAAATTTAATCTTTTGCCTTATTCTACGTTTTTAGAAAAACCGACACTAACAATAGAAAAAAGGTGTTTAATACATTGAAAGTTTTAATACTAAGAATTTTTTTTTTCTCGAACTGACTACGCTATTGGCCTAGCAAGGTCTTAACAGCTTCACCGGACTACTTGACAAAGAAATAAAAACAACAAATACAAAGAAACGAAATGTTGACAATAGCTAACTTCAGGGTATCGGTTTTTCGTGACAATGTGCGCACGCATCGTAAATATTTACTCTCATCATTTTTCCATAACGCACCAAAAGAAATGTAACTTCAAAAATTGAGCCGTCACGGGACGCCTGGTAGATATAAAACGTTGTAAACAAAACTGTATATACTACAGGTATGCGAGCTTAGTGAGGTAAGAGAGATTGCGCATAACATCGCGTCGCCACGTCTCACACACATCGCTACGCCAATAATCAGGTTAACCACGCCTATAGATTTGTCACATCAAAAAGATTATTAAAACTTGCAACACACACACATGGTAATATGTAATCCTTGTATATCATACTTCATCAAGTCAGACTTGAAAAATGAATTCATAATTGGTACAATGTAAGTCAGTATATAAGAGAGTTTATTGAAGACTCACCTATTATTGAATGTTTTACTACACATCTTGCACTGAACTTGTTGAGGAGTTACCAGGACATCATAATGTACGCTGGAGTCTCCAGAATTATCCAATACTCTATATTCTTCGGGATTCTCTATTTTCACTAGAAATGGATACTTTTCATCTTCGATTTCTTCATTTTTAATTAATGACAAATTTACCTCCGAATGTTCTTGTTTCTCTGCGACTTGTAAGTATTCCTTATTCTAGAAAAAACAACAACTTTTATGCTCAGAAACTCTTGTAGGAATGTAAGAATTCCTTATTCTAGAGGTAGTCTGGTGAATCTGTTAAGACCTTGCTGGGTCAGTAACGTAGTCATTTCGAAAAAAAAAAACTTACTCTAGAAAAGAAACAATAACTTATATGCTCAGAAAGTCATATAGGAATGTAAGAATTCCTTATTCTAGAAAAGAAACAACAACTTATATGCTCAGAAACTCATGTAGGAATGTAAGAATTTCTTATTCTAGAAAAGAAACAACAACACATGCTCAGAAACTCATGTTGTAATGAGCTAGACGATAAACTAGATTGAATAGGTTGTTATGCTTCTTTTTTTTATTAAAGCAATGACTTAGTAACCTCAAACTCTTTGCTGATGTTTTCCATACATGGAGTTATCCATACATGTTACTGTAATTTGATTATACCATGTAATCATTTGGTTACCCTGTGAATTAAAACCTAACATGTTGGTTGCCACTGTGAGAAACTGATTGTCCCGTGTTTTAGACTTAGTGAAACCAGTTACAGTTTTTTGGAAAATAAGTCAACAAAGTTTTTTACAACAAAGTCCCAAAGGATGATACCGATTTGCCTGATTGTGAATTTAAGTGCCATGGTTAGCGGGTTTTGGTGTCAAAAGGCTATTATAGAGTAGATCAATATGTGACTGATAGTAATGTCTGGAATAGAGAGGCACAGGCAAAGCTAATGACAGATGGTGCTAGCATCGCAAGGAATTGATCCATACTGCCAATTCTGAAGTTGTAAATTTAGGTAATTGTTATGTATTCTTTAGCCAGTTTTCTTTTATGTCTAAGTTAATGAAAAGGTATAAGCACTAAATCCTCTATATAATATGTCGTAAATTTTTATCTTCTTAATTTTCAAAACCAATTCATTTCATTTACGCACAATAAACAAACATTAAATTACATAAAATGATGCCAATTTAACATAATATAGAGTCAAGTAACACAAAATTATGAATAAAATGTAAAATCCACTGCATGACAGAATGAAATTCCGCCAAAAACTCCTCAAAAAGTTTATTGTACATTAGTTTTGTTTCCAATTTTTGATTTGTGATATATTACGTATTATAAAAATAAAGTGTGTGTGTATGTAATATTAAAATAAATACTTTTTAGTGAATACATATATCTGTGGTGCTAAAAATATCAACATTATTTTTTATTCTGTCGATATGTCTGTTTGTTTATTTGTTCCGAGTAATCTCCAAAACAGCTGGACCTATTTGAACGTTTTTTTTTCTTAGAAATGATTACGCTATTGACCTAGCAAGGTCTTAACAGCTTCACCAGACAACAAGTAATATTTGAACGGGAATTTTACGGGCAAATAACTAATTAGCTATTGTTCTTATCGGAGAGGACGCTAACGATGTCCAGAGCAGGCTGGAAAAATGGCGAGAAAACCTGGAGAATGTCGGTTTAAAAATTAGTAGAACAAAAACTGAATACTTGTTTTGCGACTTTGGTGGTACATCTAGTTTTTCTCCTATAGCCTTAAATGGTGTATCCTTACAAGCTTGCTCCAATTTTCGGTATCTCGGTTCAATGATACAAAACGACGGTGGCATTGATAAGGATGTGTGGAACAGGATAAATGCAGGATGGATGAAATGGCGAAATGTGTCTGGGGTAGCTTGTGACCCACGAATGCCTTTGAAACTCAAGGGGAAAGTTTATAAAACCATGATAAGACAGGTCATGCTGTATGCATCTGAGTTCTGGGCTACGAAAGAAACGGATGAGAGGAAATTACATGTGGCAGAGATGCGAATGTTAAGGTGGATGTGTGGTGTGACTAGAATGGATAAGATTAAGAATGAGTATATCAGAGGAAGTTTGAAAATAGCACCGGTGACAGAGAAGTTGAGAAGTAATAGGTTAGCATGGTATGGGCATGTCATGAGAAGAGATGAAAACCATGTGACTAGAAAAGTGTTGAGTATGATAGTGGATGGATATACGAGTAGAGGAAGACCGAAAAAGGTGTGGATGGATTGTGTGAAAAATGATATGTGCGTAAAAGGTGTGAATACTGAGATGACATTTGATAGGAGAGAGTGGAAAAAGAAAACATGTTGTGCCGACCCTACTTAGGTGGGATAAGGGTAATGATGATGATGAAGTAACTAATTAGCTGTTTTATTTTAAGCTAGCGGGTTCAGCAAACGTTACCCGCCCTGATAATAAGACAAACTATACCTAAACCTTGCCCAAGAATCATTTTATATATTAATGAAAACGACATGAAGATGCGTTTTGTAGTTTTTGATCTTATCGCGAACAGACGTGGAACAGGACTTTGTTTTACAGAGTAGTGATGAACTGTTATCCGTTACAGTAGATGATGTGCGTGTCATACTTACAAATATGTTTGAAAAAGTATTATTGTTATTTACACATCTAATAACAATTTTTAATATTTTTTTAATAAATTCCAAAAACGCGCGCGGAGCCGCGGGTAACAGCTAGTACTATATATATATATATGTTAAAGAGATAAACCAGATTGAGTTTCTTTCCGGTTCTTCTCGATGCCTGGGTTGTTTTCCGAACTGGTGGTAATTTTGACGTATTTGACGTGACATTTGACGTAAGTGCCTTCTTAGGACGTAAATTGAATAAAGTGTTCTTGAATTTTGATGTTTCAATAATGCACTACTTTTTTAACAGCTACAACCTTCTTCATTTTAAAGTTTATGAAGCTTTAACTAAGTAATAAAATACCAGGAAGTGCTTTGTCGACTAAAAATAATAACTACTCACTTCATAACTTAATATACTGCTTCTATTGTGGTCTTCTTGAAAGCATTCATCCTCCGGGAATTCTTTCTTTACTTTTTCCAACATAAAAGATTTACCATCACTGTAATCAACACAATCTGATCTTTGTAATGGCTTACACAGATTCTGCAAATAAAAATCTGACTTGAATTGAACAATTTAAAATATAATTATAACGCAATTATGTTATTTGTATTCACACATTCTGGAGCATTTGATCAGAAGGTTGCCACGTCAGCGTCACCAGTTTAGAGGTTTTAGAGATGGTGTTCCAATCTTAAATTGCTAATTTTTCATTTAAAAAACGAGGGTATGGGAATAACAATATAACATTGGCCTATGATTATTTCTATTTATTTCGCCAGAGTGTGTCCTTTTTTTGTTTTTCGAAACGCTGGTTACCTGCAAAGGCTTTATAGCTTTACCGAACTAGAGGTGAGTGCTAAAGACACTCGGCCGATTTGGGATGTTTGGGCGACTAACTCAAGGGTTTACGGCACACTTCGGCTTGGGCTGTCGCCTGTTTTGTGTAAATATCGCGCCATATCTACATTAAACTTAGCTAAGCCATCTAGATATACGTATATGAGTTATTGAAACATGCATGTGTACCAAGCTTGCGTGCCTCAACCACCCCTATATATTAAGAGTGTGTTCCTTACAGTGAATTAACTTATAATGGTTACAATTATTAACAATAATTATATCAGTTAAAGGATTATGATGCTGACCCATTGAGGCCTTGAGCACAGAGATTCTCCAACATGTGTGGCCATTTTGAAAAGGGCGTGTTTTAAACCATTGTTCTCTAATGACTTCTTATCCCTCCTAGAGCCTTTGAATGGTCTAGCCTACTATCCTATTCCTTAGGATAGTAGACTAGTTATATGCTTGTTACAATTCAATTCTGGTATCGCCCGATTAGGCCTCCCACTGCAGCGGCTCAGGCATAGTTTCGATCCCTTGGTAGGGAGCCCTTGAGTGTGATGCTTGCGAGATACAGTGACACAAAATATACATCACTGCTACAACACTACACGATCGCTCCCACACACGAGCACGCCTACACGCTTACACATGAAAGTGGAACGGTTTTGTTTCTTCCACTTATCAGACTGAAAAAACTCCAAACTTTCCTATAATAAATATATGGAGGAGTTGTTGAGGCGTGTATGCTTGGTACACATATACGTTGCAACAACTCATACATATATGAATAGTTAGCTAGGTTACCTAAGATATGTCGCGATTTTGCATGCAACAGGCAACAGCCAAGCCGAGGTGTGCTGTGCACCCTTGAGCTAGTTGCCAAAAATAAAATCGGCTGAGTGCCTTAAGTGCTCGCCTTAGTAGTCCGGTGAAGCTGTTAAGACCTCCCTAGGCCAATAGCAGTCAGTTCGAGAAAAAAAAAACTGGGTATAAGTAAATATTTCTCTTATTCTTAATACCTGCTGAAAAATTTGGAAATCATTGCATTAAATTGCTATCACTGTTTAAATAAATTCCATCATTAATTCATTGTCACTTTGTATGCAGTTATATAATAATTTGACCTGTGTGGTGTTGTAGTGACACACATGCCTACAGCAAACGTAATATTTGTGTTCTACACTAATATGATATATGCCTTCTTTATTAATTTATGGCATACACAATTCTGCCAATGTCATGTAGATTGTAGATACACAGTGTGCGCTGTTTGTGCCAGATAGTGTCAAACACAAAGGGAACCCGAGTTAAAAAATGTGATATATGTAGGTTTTTTTTTTATAGAAGCATGACAAAGTGACTGCACTAAGCCTGATGTTAAGCATAGTACAATCCAAAAACATCGGCAACCACCGAGAGACAGATTATTCATCGCCGGTCGCCGCTGTCATGCCGGCCATAATGACGAAAGTCGTCCGGTACTGGATATGCACAGGCTGATCCCGAAACGCGACGCGCAGAAGCGAGTCACTATGACGGGCTTTTTCGCCATATGCATGGTGGTTGCGACCCAGTCAGGCTGTAAAACCCTACCACCCCGCAGGTAGGTAGATCTATAGAATGTAATATTTTTATATGTAGTTTTAAGCTGTCATGTTGTACCTGCCTCTCTTATTACATACGTTTTGGGGTTCATTGAGCTCCCTAAGAATAGAATCTTTTGGACATTCATATCAAATAATACACACAAAAACGCAGAGATCACACTGTTGAAGTCTGAGATTAATTAAATTCAAAACAAGACTATTATAGATTCATCCTCCAGGTGGCGTGTTATGCGATTAAAAATTGCATGATTCAAAAACAAAACATGTAATTCGGAAAGAAACAAACTAAGCTTTCCAAACTGAATAATTGTAGAGCTTGAACCTGTTCTGTTTTGTATCTTATTTAAATTGCCTGTTAAATTAATTAAAGGCAGATTCCTAGAACAGCAAGCAGTTACTACTAGACTACCCAAACAGAATCAGATACAGCATTTACATATCAAACCTTGGATTATTAGCAAGGCAGTAGTTACACTGCCACATTTAGCTAAAATGTTATAACTTTTATAAGTAGTTATATTGCAGCAATTCATGGTAATGCTGAGTTCTAATTATGTGGCAGTCAACCACACATCATACTATGACACTAACTCACACTTTTTTCGAACTGATTACGCTATTGACCGAACTACTAAGGTGAGCGCTTAAGGCACTCAGCCGATTTTAACCAACTCACACTATTATTAAGTACTCAATTAGTTATTTTCCTGTACATATATGTATAAGACTCTTTAATACTGTAAATAAAATAAATAATACCATATAATTGTTGCAGAATGTTTCTTCCTCATCAATGCATTGTGGTCTTTCTTCGTCTAAATGTACTACTATTTCCTGTTTTATCATTGGTGTAAACACCTGTAAATTCGACTGTGACTCTTGAGCTGGTATGTTCAATGTATCACAACTACGTGCTCGACATTCTTTGGTGTCCATATTTCTATTTGTCTCTATTTAAGTATAATCTTTTTGATCTGCACTGATTCTTTGTTTTTTTTCTCGAACTGACTACGCTATTGACCTAGCAAGGTCTTAACAGCTTCACCGGACTACGATTCTTTATGTAAGTAAAAGTAGGTCAATGTTTTATCTACCGACTTAAATTCGACGGTTTTCAGCAATGATATTAGATATATTTCTAATATCATTGGTTTTCAGTATAATATGTGAAGAAACAAAATCACAGAAGATAAACCACACACTTCATAAATTCACCGAAGAAATATCATTACAACAACATTATATAAATTTATCATCAACAGTTCACCAGCGACGTTAGGATCTGTCATCTGTGGATAGGATTAGGGCTGTTGATAAAATATCGATATATCAATATTTTTTATTTTAAAATATCGATATTTAATTGTAATATTATATTTGACGATATATCGATATTTAGATATTATAATTTGGATATCGATGGTCAATATTTTTTTTATTCATAATCATTTTCTTAGCCCTATTCCACCTAGGTTTAATCGATACATTATGCTTTTCTTCTCCAGTCTCCTCAGTCAGATATAATCTCAGAATTCACACCCATTACATATGTTATTTTTACACACTTTATCCATACTTTTTTCGGAGACCTCTACTTTTATATCTATTCACCCTCATACTTTTCTAGTTATAAGTCTTTCATCTATCCTTATGACATGCCTGTATCATACTAACCTATTATTTCTCAACTTCTCTGTCACTGGTGATATTTTCAAACTTTATCTGATACATTTTTATTCTATCACTTCTAGTTACACTATACATCTTAACAATAGCAGGTCTGCCACATACAGTTTTTTCTCATCCGTTTCTTTTGTAACCTAGTACTCAGATGCATGCAGTATGACTGTGTCTTATAATAATTTTATACGCCTTCCCCGTGAGTTTCAAGGGCATTCGTGGATCGCATAACCTGAACATCTTTCTCCATTTCGTGCATCCTGCATTTATGCTATTCCTTCCGTTATTGTCTACGCTGCCATGGTTTGGATCAATGAATATGAAGCAGGCTAGTAGTAACCGTAGTACCTAGTGAAACAACTGAACATATGAAGTAAATAGTATTTTAAAAATCTATTGCTGAAAAAAATTCATTGCAATGAGCCTGTAAGAGAGCCACTACAAGGCCATAGGCCTTTTCCTGAATGAAGGTATGGACATAATTACCACACCAGCCCAAGACGTACTGGCAATTTCAAACTCTGAAAAAGCCACAATTATACTTTTTCTCACATATAGTATTAATACCAAAACATTTCTCAGGCTTAGGTTTTCTCATGGGGTTTTTCTTGACCGTCAGACGATACTGTTACCAATTTAAATGAGTAAATGTACGTGAACTTTGTAAAATTCGTTATTACATGCCGCGGTTCAAATCCGCAGACATCGAAATGTTATGCCACTAGTGTAACTAGTAGACTACCACTACTTAAAAAACTTGGTAACTGATGGACTGAAAAATATTGGTCCACATAATTATTTTATTTAGATAAAACAATAATAATGACGATTATCAATATGAATAAATAAAGTTTGTCCAAGTGGCTCTTAGAATTGAACTGCTATATTTTTTGGGGCGTGTTCAATGTGATATAATAATGAAATCAAACACTGACTCTGCAACCGAAATTTTTAATGTCCACTTTTTGTCGAGGAAAAATTTGTATCTGTCATGACAACGAATATGTCGTTGTATTTTGAAAAAGGGCCATAAATAATTATTAATGGCCAGCACGCTACACCACCCCCCTACGGAGTAAAGAAAACCCAGTATAAAAACATTTACAAAGTATGACGTTATACACATATTTACATTAACATAAAAAGTAAAGTGTACAGAAATAGAGACTTAGAGTTACAATGAATTGATATAAAAACATTAAATTACAACAAAGTCTTAAAAAATAATAATTATAATACACATAAATTAGTTATATAAATAATAAAATTTAACATACCGAGAAAACGTCGGACTCCACTAATAGTTTTAGGAGGTGAATAATTTAGTAAAGCTTGTACTCGATCCTGAGGAGGGCGAGTTCCTTCTGAGTTAATGGTGTAACCCAGAAAAATTACTTTTTGGGCACCAAACACACACTTTGATGCGTTCACTATGACGCCATAATCTTGTAGGCGTTTGAACATGATTCTGAGATGGTCTTTATGCAGAGATTCGTTCTCAGAAAATACGAGGATATCGTCCACGTAAGGGAAAACGAAATCTAATCCCTGTGTGACCTCATCAATAAATCTTTGGAATGTTTGTCCAGCATTGCGTAAACCAAAGGTCATATAGGGGAATTCGAAGAGGCCAAATAACAATGGCGGTCTTCGGGATATCCTCATGGTATACTGGAATCTGATGGTACGCCTTTACCAGGTCGATGGTACTGAAAATTTTCGAACCTGCTAGATTGTGGCTGAAATCGTTGATATGTCGAACAGGATAACGGTCAGGTATGGTTCGCGCGTTTAAAGCGCGCTAATCACCGCAAGGACGCCAAGAAAGGTCTTTCTTGACCGTCATATGAAGCGGAGAGGACCAAGCACTTTGAGAGGGGCGGGCAATGCCGTTCCGTACCATGGTTTCAAATTCGCTCTTGGCAGCAGTAAGTTTCTGCGGAGCTAACCGACGAGGTCGACATGATACTGGAGGCCCATCTGTAGTCCGTATATGGTGGACTGTGTTGTGCTTATGAAAACGAGGAAGACCGGGAGGCCGGAAAATGTCTGAGAATTCTGCAAGCACTTATGCAAATGCAGAATCTGAGGGACCTATTGCCTTAACGCTAGAATGTTCAATAATGGCTGTAAAAGCGTTTGCTGACAGACCAGTCTTACCATCCTCTATCCTCTTGTTGTGACAGTTTGGCAAAAGATGGTAGTGTGCCAAAAAATCTGCGCCAATAATAGCAGTACTGACATCTGCGACTACAAAATCCCATCTAAAATCAATGCGTAGTCCCAAGTCGAGTCGGAGAGTGACGGTGCCAAAAGTTTTAATTGAGCTGCCGTTAGCGGCACTAAGCTCCCAATTAGAGGGGCATCTTTTTTCTCGTAACCAGCTATAAGGGAAACAGCATAGATCAGACCCCGTGTCGACTAGAAACCGGTGCTTCGTGATCCTGTCAGTAACAAATAAGCGACGGTTATTATTTTCTAATAAACAGCAATCAGTGCCCGTCGTTATTGATTGCTGCTTGAGTTTTTGCTCACTCCAATTACAAGGAGGAGTACACTTCTTGGCTTGCCTACCAAATTTATTGTGATACCAACATCGTAGCGCAGGTGTATGGTGTCGTCTTCTGTTGGTTGAAATAGAGCGGCTACTGGGTACACGTTGCTTTTGGCTTTTTAGTGATGCTATTTCATGAGTAAGTTGCTGCACCGTCTCTTTAAGCGAAGCCAATTGCATTGCTGGTGAGTCCATGTTGTAGACGGTTGATGGTTCAGCTGAGATACAGTCCTCGTTCGTTTCCTTGTTCAGTTGTAGTGTTGGAAGTGGATGAGTCACGGGTCATGTAGGGGTCCTTTCCTCTGCTTAGTTGGCCGTCATGAAATTTGTCGGTGCAGTGTAGAAGTCGCCGTTGTATAGGGCCTCGCCGTTCGGTTGCGGTTATTGTGATTGCTCGACAATGTTTGAGCGTCAATCACAAGCGTCGGAGGTCACTAATTTTGGGGCGTGTTCAATGTGATATAATAATGAAATCAAACACTGACTCTGCAACCGAAATTTTTAATGTCCACTTTTTGTCGAGGAAAAATTTGTATCTGTCATGACAACGAATATGTCGTTGTATTTTGAAAAAGGGCGATAAATAATTATTAATGGCCAGCACGCTACATATTTTAAAACATTTATGGTATAAATTATACAAATATACTGGATTAAAAACTGCAAATCAATGTCAAACTGATTTACATTTTTTTAATAAAGCTGATATAATATCGAAATATCGATATTTTAAAACAATATATCAAGGTTCGATATTGATATTTTTATAAATATTGTTATATCGCAAATCGGATATTTTTAAAAATTTCAACAGCCCTAGTTAGGATTATAATTTACAACTAGGGATGCTAAAAAATAATTAATTTTTATGTAAATTAATTATTATTTTTTTATAATCGATTTTCGTAGTAAAATTAATCAGTTTATATTAAATCAATAATATAAATTACACGTTTAAATCGATTTTCATAAACATCTATGCGACGGATGAAAAAAACTCGAAATAAGTTCATTATTATTTACAAGTGAAGAGTGAATTTAGTGAGATAATATAGTTATTGGTAAACAATAAAAATATATTCTTACCGTAAAACACCTAAGAGCGGCTGGCGAAAGTATTTTATAACAAAAAAGAATAATACCACAGCAATATGGATATCCTGTTCGAGAGAATTAAAAATTTGATGTAAAACTACAAATTTAAAACAGAACATAGAACGAAAACATTCCACTATCATACAAGTAACATGACTTACTATATTATACTTTATAATGATTTTTGTGGTTCTTATGACAGCAAAATACTGCTCTCTGTAAAATTCATTCAATAATACTAAAAACGTCTGTCGTGCGCGTCGTACGTTTATAACCGCAACATATTCAATGAAAAATATATTATGGTAAATTCCACATCAATAAGTTTAACAAACTAAGATAAGCTATTTTTAGGAAATAACCTATTGTATTCATTTGAAATTAACTGGGTAAATATGTATCATTGTTTGTTTATAAGACTTTGCGAATCTCTCGGACTATGACACGAAATATCAGGTTTATTCATAACTTATTTTATTTATAATTTTTTAAAGAAGTAACGAAAAAGTTTTTGAAGTGAAAACTTCTTTACGCGCGATGAGCGGTATCTTTTACCGGAAATGAATTTGTAATTTCGCGTCATGACATCCTACATTAGCATTAGTGTCCGAATTGCGCTTGCCCGGCTTGCGTCAGATTAGCGATATGTTATATTGATATTTAGCAGCTCATCATACGTTTGATTGATTAAAAGACTTCATAAAAATGTAGGTATATCATTATTGCTCCGAGTGCCAATAGATATGAAAACAACACTATTGTTAATAATTTCAATAATCAAATTCTGAAATTTAAATATTGTCATTCCCACTATAATAAATATGAACATTTAAAAGATAATTTTATTGTTTTAAGTTTTCACTTTAGTCGGCAGTCCTTATGACTGCCTCGACTTTGTTTAAGTTAATAAGGTTGTCATTTTGTTAGGATTCTTAACATTTCGTTTTTATTATGATAAAATGTTTAATGGTACTGAAAATTTGTATAAAAATGATATTTGGTTTCTATATTCTTTAACTTGAAATTTTAAAGGAACATTCACTTTCATTTTGTTTTGGTTATTTTTTATACATATAATTGGAACGAAGTTCCTTACGGCAGGCTTGGAGGAGATAGAGATATTGCTGCGCTACCGAACTGAAAAAAATGTGATAGTAAAACCGTAACAAAAAGTGCGTGGAATAAAACCTTTAAATGAGACGTGCGCAGGCGCGACAGTCGTATACACAAGCGAGTAGTGTATAATACCTTTCTCTTTCTTTCAGTTTGTATTTTATTTAGCTTTATCATTTCATTATGCCATAACTAATTCCTGTCGTAATATGCTCTTTTATGCATATAATTCATAAAGAATAATTTCGATGTTTCACATCTGCCAGGCATCCCCTGACGGCTCAATTTTATTATTATTTAAAACTTCCATAAACACTATACTGCTGAATATACTAAGAGGGACAAAAAAAAGAATAACAGTCAAAATTTTCTTAATATGTGCTGTTTTTTTTTTCGAAATTACTACGCTATTAACCCAGCAAGGTCTTAACAGCTTCACCGGACTACTAAGGTGAGCGCTTAAGACACTCAGCCGATTTTATTTTGGCAACCAGCTCAAGGGTGCACGGCACACTTCGGCTTGGCTGTTGCCTGTTGCATGCAAAATCGCGACCTATCTTAGCTAACCTAGCTAACTATTCATATATGTATGAGTTGTTGAAACGTATATGTGTACCAAGCATACATGCCTCAACAAATCCTCCATATATTTATTATCGGAAAATTGAGAGTTTTTCAGTTCGATAAGGGAAAAAAAAGTAAACCCTTCCACTTTCAAGCGTATACGTGTGTGGGGGTGATCGTTTAGTGTTGTAGAGGTGATGTGTGTCACCATGTCGCGCAAGCAACGCACTCAAGGGCTCCCTACCATGGGATCGAACCTTGGTTTGAGCTGCTGCCGTGGGAGGCCTAATCGGGTAGACGTGAATTTGTGCTGAACAGTATTATGTCGTTTGAAGTAAGAAAATTTTGAATAGAATTTTACTACTAATTTAATTTACTTTTTTATACTATATGTTCTTTTATTTGATACTTATACAACACTGCGGGTATTTAACACGAAGCCACGCAAATTAATTTGGGTTGTTTTTTATTTTTGTCTCAAATGAATGTAAATGCTTACTAAATAAATATTCATCTTTTTAAAATAAGATCGTAATAGTCTACTTGGATTAAGCCACATTTGTTACCTATTGTAAACTATAATTTTATATAAATAAACTTTATAATTATGATATAATCTGATATATCTTCATTTTATATCCCTTCTGTGTAATTATTTTGAAAAAAAAACTTTACTTGTTGTCGTATATCTCTACAGTGGGTGAATAAGTTAGTGTAGGTAAACATATTATATCCTTGCATTGTTTTGTATTGTCGTTTATTGGCGAAAACGATTCACTAACGTAGATTGTTGAAATTAGTTTGATTTGGTGGGGTTTCCACAAAACTCATATATTAATTCATTATTTATAACGCATCAGACATTGTCTTTTCGATGAAATATTTTCATATTTAGATATCAACAACATAATTAACAGTATAGTTGTTTTTATAATTAGCTTAAATACATCTTTTCTGGTGTTGATCATTTGTAAGAAAGACACCTGAGAATATCAAGAGCCGTCTTGCTTTTCTTGTTTATCTCTAAAACACGTGTTTAATATGAGGACGATCTACCACACTAAGTGATATTAATAATTACGAGGAATAATGATTCATAGAAATGCACTGAGATGTATATGTACTGACGATTTCTATATTTCAATTTTGAACAATTGATTACATATCGGTAACATATTTCTTTTTTTCTGACTATGCTATTACAGCTTCACTGGACTACAGGTAAATTACTTCATTTTATAAAATTGTTATTTATCTATTCTATTATCGATGCTTATTTTTTAAGCCACACTAAAGATTTATGGATTTATTCTCTTGACATTAAGGATAACGTTCGATTTAGGTAATACATCATTAATTAATCTAAACGTATCAATGTACAATAACATCGTTTGCAAAATATCAAATTAAATTACCTAAGGATATTTTTATTAGCAAATAAAACTATTTATCTTAGTTTTTTTTTATCATTGAAGCTATAATACATGACAACATATAACATTCTCGGTATATTTTGGACAAACTCTGTAAAAATTAGCTCAGGTGTTTTTCAGTATTATCTAGTGTGAAGTAGCTAAATTTGATAGTTATCTAGTTCCTAGCTAGTAAATCCTTCAATAGATGATCCTAAATAACTTATTGATTGAAAAGCATCGATGTTTGATTAACATCGATGAAAATCGAACATCCCTACTATTGATTTATTTACTTCAGTTTGTTTTCAATCGTTGAGACATACTAAAATATATTATACGAAAGTCTTAAAGGTTTGGGATGTCGTAAAGCTGTAAAGACCTATCCAGGTTAATAGCGTAATCAGTACTAGAAAAAAAAGTAAAATCGTCACATTCCTGGTAACAAGTCGTTGCTTGCAATAATATTTTTACGGTGATATAGTTAAGTCGGTGGTTTATGTACTCTGATTTAGTTTGTTTCTACAAATTATGTCAACGGTCAAATAGAAGTCGCTGTGAATAAAAATTTTATTCACATAAATAACGAGTGCAGGTGAAAGAGATTGAAACATACATAAATATGGACACCACTAAATGTCCATCACGTAGTTGTGATGCATCGAACGTAACAGATCAAGAGTCACAGTCCAATTTACAGATGCTTACACCAATTATAAAGCAGGAAACAGTACATTTTGATGAGGAAGAAATACCACATCGCATAGATGAAGAAAAAATACCACTGTTAATGGATAAGGAAGAAACTCTATGCAACAACTATATGGTATTATTTCTTTTATTTACAGTACTAAAGTTTTTAGTGTACAGTAGAAAGAGAGCTAAACCGTTGGGGTGGCTGTCCAAGATTTAGTAGCTAGTACGATCCCTTGCTGCCTCAACAAGTATGGTCTGTCGGTACACTGTGGGGTCTTAGTCCATGCGATTTGGACATAATCCACTCTCTTCCCTGAGAGGCTGGGTATCCATAAATGATTTCCCAATGATAGATATTTTATAAGAAGTTAGTTTTGTTGTTTGATACGTGAGAACAACTATTTCCCCCCACACCTTTCCCCTCCTCAGCATACCGCTACAGTGGATATTGTATAGCACATATTGCTGTTATTGCATGCATCATCTCCATTTAACAAGCGAGCTGGAGTAATTGATATAAACGCCACAGTGTTTAGTGTATGTGCCACAAGAAATCTGTGAACTCTCTGTGTCTTGGGCAAAGAGTTTCTCCACCTCCGCAAGGCTGAAACCAGCAATTAGACTTGTGAGGTATGTCATAGCTAATATATGTAAAACTTGTGGGTAGTTATATATACACTCGTGAATTTGACACTTTATAATAAACTGATTTACAAACAAGCTGCATTATTTTTCTCTGGGATCTTATTTAAATAATAAGATTAGAAATCTATCTGAAATCTCAGAATATGTCAATTGAGCCAATTGAGCAACAAGTTGTGGACATATGCGTGTGGATTGTAAATAAAACACATAATTACTAGTGTATTTATAACTACCCACAAGTTTTATATATATTAACTATAACATACCTTACAGGGCTCACTATATATACCAAATAAGTGTGTATGTTCTTATTACCAAGCTCAATCGATTATATACTCTTGGATCCTGCGATTGAGCATATATCCTTTAATACCCTTGCCCTCGCAATCAACAATAAATGCAGTCCACATCTCTCCCTGATAAGCCCGCCTTTATGGAGGTGAAAAGAGTCAAGGCTTTGACCAAGTTTTGATGGCTTATTCCCAATAGCCCACGCTAATAAAAAAAAGCCTGCCACCTGTTAAGATCTGAGCATTACCCTGAAGGCCTGCATTGTACATGCTGCTGGTGCTATAAGAGGTATACAATCAAACAGTTTGTAGTAATATGTAACTCAATCCAAAGGAACAATGAATAAATAATGTATAATTTAAACTTTGATAGAAGTCATTTGGATATTTTTTATAGGAGGCAAAAGGATGTGTTACTTGATGTTAAGTGATCACCACTGTCCATAGACACCAACAACACCAGGGGAGTTGCAAGTGCATTGCCAGCCTGTGTTTAGAGGGATGTAGGAATGAGGGTTAGGGAGAGGAGAAGAAAGGTGGGCCTCAGGCGCTCTCCCTGACCGAACAAAATGCAATAATGCAAGCACTGTTACTTCACATCGGTCTTCTATGAGAGGGTGGTACTACCCGGTTGAGCCGACCCATTCATGCTGAAACCAGTTATAGCTTCAATGTGGCTCTACCACCTATAGAGGTTTTAAGTTAAAGTCTATTTACTTAATTTGCATAATGTTGTCTTGTATTATTACGGTTTTAATTGTTCAATCCAAGTTCCTCTTTCTATTCCAGAGTCCATTAAAAACATCAGATTGTATTGATAACTTTGACTGTAAATTTTATGTATTGGATCAAGTGAAGAAAGAGTTCCCTGAGGGTGAAAGTCCTCAGCAAGTCACCAGTATAAGCAGTAGATTAGCTTTTGAAGTAAGTAGTTATTATTTTTGATTTGTAAACTCCGATAACATATATATGGAGGAGTTGTTGAGGTGTATATGCTTGGTACACACATAGTTAGCTAGGTTAGCTAAGATAGGTCGCGATTTTGCATGCAACAGGCTACAACCAAGCCGAGTTGTGCTGGGCACCCTTGAGCTAGTTGCCAAAATAAAATAAATAGGTGAGGGTGGGACCTGGCGGACCCGCAGTAAGGGCGATTTAGTGTCGAGGCCGTCCGACCGCTCCTGCCCGAATGGTGCAATCGACGATGGGGCTCCCTGACGTTTCGTCTGGTGCAGGTGCTGACCGGGCACGGGTGCTTCGGTTGGTACCTGTACCGGATAGCACGCAGGGAGCCGACCGCCGCATGCCATGAGTGTGGCGTTGAACCGGACACCGCGCAGCACACACTTTCCGAGTGTGCTGCGTTTCTGGCTGCGGCGGTGGGTGATGATCTCTCGCTGCCGAGCATGGCTTTAACGACGCTTGTGTGGAATGTTGTTGCCTCCATCTGTGATTAGGTCGTCTCGCAAAAGGAGGCGGCGGAGAGGGTTCGCGAGGAGGATCCGCTAAGCGGTCCTCTCCGCCAAAGAAGAACTGGTAGAAAGAAACGCCAGTTCACGCGCCTGCTCCCGCCACCATAGCTGGACCTAGGGGAGGTGGGTCGAGGGCCCCATCTTCCCATTGCACAGGTCCGGCGGACGAGAAGGAGACGGCCTGTGTGTACCCGGCTGTCTCCTTACAAGACGAAGGCCCGGCGGCGGCACTTCTGCTGCTGGGCCACACCGCTGGGACGGCAGGATGAAGTCTATAGAGATCTCGTGCCGCCCCAACCATAGCGGAAGACGTACACCGTGGGGTTCTAGTCCGTGCGAGTCAGACATAACTCACCCTCTCCCCCGGGAGGGTGGGTATCCATAAGGGATTTCCCCACGTAAAAAAAAAAAAGTTGCCAAAATAAAATCGGCCGAGTGCCTTAAGCGCCTTAGTAGTCTAGTGAAGCTGTTAAGATCTTGCTAGGTCAATAGCGTAGTCAGTTCGAGAAAAAAATATATTGTAAAGCATTTTATTGTGATTTATTACTTAAATAATAGTAAATACCATTCATACACGTTAAAATAAGGAAGGCTAAAACCAGAAACAAAAAATCAGGTTCATGAATAAAACACAAAGAAAAATAGTATGATTCTGAATATAAACATTAGGTTTTATG
>JACEII010000243.1:0-13982 GCA_014332785.1 Antheraea mylitta | reverse complement strand
GGGTACACGGCACACCTCGGCTTGGCTGTTGCCTGTTGCATGCAAAATCGCGACCTATCTTAACTAATCTAGCTAACTATTCATATATGTATGAGTTGTTGAAACGTATATGTATACCAAGCATACACGCCTCAACAACTCCTGCATATATTTATTATCGGAAAACTGAGAGTTTTTTAGTTCGATAAGGAAAAAAGTAAACCCTTCCACTTTCATGTGTAACATGTTTCATTCATCATCATTCAGTGTTTCATGTGTTTCACGTGTGTGGGGGTGATCGTGTAGTGTTGTAGCAGTGATGTATATTTGTGTGTAACCGTATCGCGCAAGCAATGCACTCAAGGGATCCTTACCGAGGGATTGAACCTGATGTATAAAACTGGCTTGGTTTGAAGGTGATAGGTACTATGTTGTGAGTGGTACAGAGATTATTTATAAAAATATATTGGAAATATATTTCAAATACGTTTTTGAAACAGTTTATAACTCTTAGACAATAGTTTCAAGCAAGTGACATTTGACGTTTTCGGCGGGATGTTTGACGCTTCGATACGGTGTTCATATATTTTTCTTTAATACAATGGAGTATAAAAAGGTTTTAATACAAGTCGAAGATAGTTATGATAAAGTAAGTGGTAGAGATGTTTATTCAGTTTTATGTAGGTTAGTTTTTATTTTAATTGATCCTGGTAGATGACGCTACGAATGGGTACTAGGTTTATTTAAAAAATGAATACATGTAATCTGGGTATACGTTTAAGTGAATCCGTGGATAGTTTGGATTCACAATTGGAAACGGTAGTTGTGGCTTCAATCGGGTATCAGTTTTATTTGCGGGGTGGTAGGGCTTTACAGCCTGACTGGGTCACAACCACCAAGTACATGACGAAAAAATCCGTAATAGTGATTCGTTTCTGCGCGTCGCGCTTCGGGATCAGCCTGTGCATATCCAGCTTTTTGTAGGCCGGCATGATAGTGGTGACCAGCGATGGATAGTGTGTCACTCGGTGGTCGCTATTGTTTTTGGATTGTACTGTGCTTACCTTCAGGCATAGTGCAGGCATTTTGCCGTGCTACGATAAAAAAAAGAAACAATTTTTTCGCGTGATAACCAATTTGGTGCAAACGAAGTTGCACGGGTCAGCTAGTTGTAAATATTATTGAATAATTCTTTATTTTTTAAGTTCATATCTTGTTTAAAAACTTGTTAAAACTGCAAGAAATAAACGGCTTTTTTAGTTATTATTTATTATATTCGAGGCTTTCTCATTGTATATACCACTAGCGAATACTTTTGGTTCGTGCGTTCAGAGTTTGTACGTATATGGTAGTATGTAGCCGCTGGTTGCGTATTACAAAGCCTTGGGAAAAGACGTTATAACCAGCGTAGTGTCACGTGTCACGTCACGCGTAGTCAGGTGTTTTATTTATATGAACGTTATATTGTCTTTTGAAGGTTTCATTATTACAGAGTGTGAACTGCATATATGTTTTTTCTTATCGGAACACAATAAAGTGACGGCACTTGACCTGTCGATGAGGCTAGGTGTAATTCAGAAACAACGGCGACTATTGAGAGCAGTAAACTTGATCAAATTAACACAGGACAAATTAAAACAGTCACCGTTTATCAATATGTGTATGGTGCTCATGTGCCAATCTAATAAAGAATCTTACCGTGCACCCCTATGCGTTCCACTATGGTGAGTGTAAGATAGCCACACATATTGTTTGTTTATTATTATATAAATAAAAATATGCATAAACGGTGTAGGTTTGATTTTATGAACTCGATAAATAACAATTTTTTTTCTGATATTGTAATAATTGTGTTGTTACATTTCAAAATGCGCTAAATTCAATTATAATTAGTTATTCATGTAACATGTTTATTTCTTTCCAGATTTCCAGTTCTTATACACCGAGAACAAAGTTCAAATTTTGCCGTCCATAACGTTTATAGTTTTTTTTTAATGATATTTGACATCATTACAAAATTTGATTTTTTTTTTAAATAAGGTAGTATATTAGGAAACGATAAAATTGGATTTAGCTCATTTTCGAATATAACTCTACCAATAGACAAATTACTAAGATTAACTTAATTCAATCAAGGTTACTTTATCGGAAAACGCTGTGATTGTTTTTGTGTATATTGTATTATATGTTTCACTTTCCATCGTTGTATGAGAAACTTCAAAACTATACGTATGTACGTGTTTCCAATAGTAAGCCCGAAATAGGTGTTTGTCTAGGAACGGGACGTTCTCAAACGAACGATGTGATTCCATCGCTATATAAATACTTCTATCTCGTTTTTGATCGTGTAAAGTTGACCCGTCCTTGGAAATAGTGCTTTAGACTGGATTAAAATACCCTATGGCTTTTTCTGTACACTTGAAAATGTATATATAATGTGTTGAGTTAGGGTGAAAGCGCTACAAACAAACTTGCAATCACATTTGTTTATTAATACGGATTAGAATATGATGATAGAAAAAATTCTAAAATACTGTCTTCTATAATAAATTTACTTATTTGTGAATGTTCTTTAAATACAATTTAATATAGAAATGTTAGTTGCTCAGATGATTGTAGATGGGTTAGCTGATTGTGTGTTCGGATATAGCGTCGATGGTCGTAGTTTCGAATCCTTGCTACCGAGTGGGAACTTCCAGTGAAGGAAAACATTGTAATGAAACCATAGAATATTGGTAGATTTTTTTTTTCGAAATGACTACGCTATTGACCTAGTAAAGTCTTAACAACTTCACCAGACTACATCATTTTGGTAGGGTTTTTTAAGTCCGCCTGGATAGTTATCATCCTCGATTGATAGTTAGTTCCCACTAGGCTTGGCGTGTTCACCAACTTGACCACGTAGACCAGATGAGATATTAGAGAAACGATAAAACTATATAGTTAAAAAGAAACAATATATTTCAACATAATCTAGTCAAAACCTATGTAGAGTTCGAAGTACAGGTGACGAACGAAAGGAAACTGGAGTGTATATTTACAGTATATCAATAATTAGTTTTTACTAGTGGTTTCCCTCGCAATATCTGCCTTAGATTTGACGAATTTGATTGATTTTTTCCCATACGTTGTTGATTTTAGTTTTCATAAATGAGTTTATTTTCACTATTTTGTTTATTCTTTTTCTATTTTTTTTAAATCCAATGTATCTCAATAGTTAGTATTATATAATATATTTTTTAAAATTATTAATAGTGTAAGTAAAGTTTCTATGTGATAAAATCTTTTAGGTCTTCAGTGTAGTTTACTACTTTTTATTATTATTGTTGATTGTCGTCTGTTGCTATAATCACATGTAAATAAATATATAAATCCCTCGGGAAGAGTACTTTATCTGTTTATGTCTCAAATAGGGCTTTTGGTAAAATATCAATATATCGATATTTCTATTTTTAAATATCGATATTTTTAATAATATTTTTTTGCGCGATATATCGATATTTTGATATTATAATTTGGATATCGGTGGTCGATATTTTTTTTATTCATAATCATTTTCTTAGCATTATACCACCTAGGTTGAATCGATACATTATGTTTTTCTTTTCCCGTCTCCTCAGTCAGATATAATCTCAGAATTCACACCTATTACATATGTTATTTTTACACACTTTATCCATACTTTTTTCGGTTTCCTCTACTTTTATATCTATTCACCTTCATACTTAAAACTATTCTAGTTATAAGTCTTTCATCTCTCTTTATGACATGCCTGTATCATGCTAACCTATTATTTCTCAACTTCTCTGTCACTGGTGATGTTTTCAAACTTTATCTGATACATTTTTATTCTATCACTTCTAGTCACACCATACATCTTAACATCGCAGCTCTGCCACGTACACTTTTTTCTTATTCGTTTCTTTTGTAACCTAGCACTCAGATGCATGTAGTATGACTGTCTTATAATAATTTTATACGCCTTCCCCATGAGTTTCAAGGGCATTCTTAGATCGCATAACCTGAACATCTTTCTCCATTTCGTGTATTCTGCATTATCCTATTCTTTCCGTTATTATCTACTCTGTCACGTTTTGGATATATAAATATGAAGCAGGCTAGTAGTAATCGTAGTACCTAGTGAAACAGCTGAACATATGAAGTAAATAGTATTTCAAAAATCTCTTGCTAAAAAATTTTCATTACCATCAGCCTGTAAGAGAGTCACTGCAGGGACATAGGCCTTTTCCTGAAAGAAGGTATGGATATAATTACCACAACAGCCTACGACGTATTGGCAATTTTAAGCTCTGAGAAAGCCACAATTGTATGTTTTCTCACATATAGTAATACTACCAGAACATTTCTCAGGCTCAGGTTTTCTCACGGAGTTTTCCTTGACTGTCAGACGATACTGTTACCAATTTAAATTAGTAAGTGTACGCGAATTTTGTAAAATTCCTTATTACACACTGGAGTTCGAATCAGCAGACATCGAAACGTTATTTTACTAGTGAAACTAGTAGACTACCACTACTTAAACAACTTGGTAACTGATGGACTGAAAAATATTGGTACACATAATTATATCATTTAGATAAAACAATAATGATGACGATTATCAATATGATTGAATAACGTTTGTGCAAGTGGCTCTTAGAACTGTGCTGTTATATTTTAAAACCTTTATGGTATAAATTGTACAAATATTCTGGATTAAAAACTGTAAATCAATGTTAAGATGATTTACATTTTTTTAACATAGCCGATATATATAGATAGATCGATATTTTTTTCCAGTATATCGAGGTCCGATATTGATATTTTCATAAATATCGATATATCGAAAATCCGATATTTTTAAAAATATCAACAGCCCTATCCTGAAAACATATATGCGGAATTCCATTATGATTTGTTGAGTATGTAAGACGAG
Source organism: Antheraea mylitta (assembly GCA_014332785.1). NCBI lineage: Eukaryota > Metazoa > Arthropoda > Insecta > Lepidoptera > Saturniidae > Antheraea > Antheraea mylitta. The sequence goes on along the minus strand of JACEII010000243.1, from coordinate 9,067 downwards.
AAAGAAATTCACCTTCTCACTTATAATACTAGCCAGGATTAATATAAAAATAATTTAGGCTTACCTGTAGGGCTTGGTACTGGGATAGTTAAAATTTAGAAGAACTTTAAATTATATTGTTTAACTGAAATAAATAATTACTTTTTATAAAGTAAAATATGTAAAACCTTAAGGGCGCAGTTTAAAATAAATATAACATTGTAATATAATTAAACTCTTTGCTAAGATAAATTAATATAAAAGTGCACAGAACCCGTTGCCACTGAGCTATTATTGTCCCATTTATATAATGAAATTGAACCAGGTAATTCTGCTACATTATCTTTTTAATTTACACAAAATTTCAAGCATCGTAATTGCTTCGTTCATTAATTAATATTTGATCGCGAGAGTCAAGTTGCGAGGAAATTAATATTTGTAGGATAATTAATTCCGTTATCCTAAATCCAATAATGTTAAAAGGTATTGTTTTCGCGACTGGGATTCAAAACCCTGAACATGTCATGGAGTAGAAGCTGGAGAGTCGTTTATCAGGGCCCGGTCGAGTAGCGACGCGTAATTAAACGTTATAACATTCTACACACGATATATAATTTGGCGAGCATGTACGAGGTTTACATAGGACACGATTAAGCTACTTCGATTTGCCTTACTAGAAACTGAGACCTGCTTAAATTTATCTAGTAAAATAGGTTTGCCATCCACTTTCAGAGAAAGGAAACAATTACTTTAAAAGTATAAACTTACCAGAAAAATAAATTTTAAAGGATTATATATCAAATATAATTATATAAATTACTAGCTTCTGCCCGCGACTTCGTTAGCGAGGAATAGTTAGTTATTTTGGGCTAACACTAACACGCAACGGAGGCTCTCAAAAGAAAAAAAAATTTGAAACATTCTTCATTGGTGCTTTGCTCTTATTGGTCTTAGCGTGACAATATATAATAGCCTATAGCCTTCATTGATAAATGAGAGATATTCAACGCTAAAGAATTTTTCAAATCGGACGTGTTGTTACCGAGATTAACGCGTTCAACCAAATAAACAAACAAAACCTCCGGCTTTATAATATGAAGTATAGATAACAATAAAAATATATCTACAGTTCACACGCAGTAGAGGTGAAAGCTTGAAAAAATCATAGAATATTCACACAAACGATACAAGAGAATACACCCCGTTAGTTATGACGCCTTTCCTTGAGGCTACGTAACAGATATACAGTGAGGAACCGTGAATATAAGAAACACCATATAATGTATTCTATCTCATTCTCTCGTACGTTAAATCTTATACATGTATATGTTTGTCTCTTTTTAATGTCGCTTTTTCGTTTCGAGTTTCTAATCACAACGGAGCTGTATAAGTCTTTACTTAACAAACAAATTGAAGACTACGTTTGACAAACTTCACGCCCGTATGTATGTATTAGTATATCCAAAACGCAGCCTGCTTTAGACAAGAGAAATGAAATGGATAGAAGCGAAGTTGCACGAGATGTCCTTGATCCAGGAGCGTAGTAGAGTATATCCGCGCGATTACTCTGTCTGAACCGTATCAGCGCAATTTGAAGTACTTCCAGTCATCGTAGTTTGCATGTCTGCGGATATCCCGTGTCCCGATGAAATATTGAAGCGGATGTCGTGTGAAGATGAACGAAATATACATCTTTTAGAAGTCATGAATTTATAGAACCGTATATTTGATGATCATATCGCATAATGCAAAACAAAATTTCTAAAGCCAGTTTGATCGATTTGTATTATTTATTTTTAAACACCACTATACATAACATACAGTATAGAATATGCAGTATAGCAGCAGCATAGAATAGTACATAACATGCATTTTTAAAGACTAATATAAGTGCTAAGACTTGTATAAGTGCAAGCTAAATTATAGGTATTTTCGACGTATTTAACATATGTTATATACCCACCACCGGTGCCGCTCGTCATATTCAATGAGCAAGACAACACTACTGGAACATTGACACTAGCGGCACAATATTAGAGATACGCATTGATACTAGCGCAAACATATAAGAGAGACACATTAACACTAGCGCCATTTTATCAAAGATACATATATAGAAATTATTATTATTATATAGATTTCGATGAGACATAAATAGGAATTGATATTATTGATTTATTACTTGCATAACATTAGTTTCATGATTATCATAATTATTGTGTTGCACAAAGTATCTTGCAGAATTGTCAATTAATAGTAATTGCTTTGACTTCCATAGTTTGGCCTATAAAAGGCTAGATGTCGCTGCTCTACAGACATTGTATGTCTCAACATATTTCAGATACATAAATAACAATGATTTTATATAGAATTGATGTACGTAAATAGTATTAATTTGTTCGTTAATTATTATTTTTGTGTTACTTAAAACATTGCAGAATTATGAGTAAATGGTAATTGCTTTGGAATATATAGTTCGTCTTATAAATTATATAGTTCGGTCTATAAAAGGCAAGATATAGGTGTTATCAACGTATTCCTATGTGAAAGTAAGGCGAAGCTCTGCCCGGATAAATAGCCACAATGTCTACAGAGTATTAATGGTTTCCCTGACCGACCGGCTGACATATATGTATTTTCTAACATATATTCTACAGCAAATAACTTAAGTCAATAAGAAACCTAAAAGACAAACATAAAAAAAAACACTTACCATACATTTTATTTTATTTTAGGTTACTTCAATAAATTTGTTTATACTGACTGAGACTATTTGTAAATATATCTAGATTAAAATTTTTAGATTTAGAATTATAAAGTGATATTGTATTTAGTGGAGTAGAGGCCTAAATTTGTTGGAAAATGCTTCGTAGCGAAAGTATTAAAACGTGAAGCTCTAGGCAGCTTCGCAGGAACAGTTATATCAACTCGGCTTAGTAATTCAGGTGCGTCCAAAATTCCATTCATTAATTTGTACAGAAAAGTGAGATCAAGTAACCCTCTGCGATTTTTCAAAGCGTTTTATATATAACATTTCATTTATGAAGTATATATCATTTAATATAAAAATGGTGAACAATAAGTATCTTTACAACTCATAAAAAATCACTCAATTATTTTTATGTACTTACAAACGATGTTCTTGAAATTAGTATACAGGTTATATTTTGTTTCAAAATTAATTGTTTTTATTAATTACTTATAAATAATAGTATATACATTTAGAACTAATAAAAAATAACAAAATAACAATAATTATTGCTTAATAAACATACGAGGAACTACAGGAAGATATATTAAAGCATATATTCCAATTAGAAACTAGTTTATGTCGATATTATTTTTGTACTTGATGTAACAAATTCGCTAAACACTAATCTACTATCATAACTCTCAACTTCAAATTAAGTTCTGAATAAACTTAATATTCGAATGTCTTAGTTAGAGAAACAATTTACCACGAACATGAAATATTACTTAGTAGGAATTCTAACATAACTAATAAACCACAGGAATTGTCACGCGGTTAATATATCTTATAGAATTCTCATTACATTGATATTAATTTAATTAACATTGTGTAAACTTCTCTTGATGAAATTTCTCTACAGTTGTTATTTTACAATCTCTTAAATAATTTAGAACATGTGAAACTGTTGCCGACATATTCTAGGACGAATATGAAAGAGTTTCAGTGATATACAGTTAGGTTGTATGAAGTTTTTTTTATTTTCAAATAAATAAGATATATCGATATATCTATGATAAATTGTGGATTGTACAAATATAGATTGACAATATTATATAGTTGTTTTTTTTTTTTACTTTATATGTTGTAAAGTTTGACTACCAAGTAAATTTTAAGTGATAATATGTTTTAAGGCAGTAACACACCAAGCTTAAAGGAAGATTAACTCTCGAATGCAGATGTCGGTACACAACTCTAGCATTTTGTAACAAATTTTCAATGTAATTATGCGTAACAGCTAACTAGGTAGACATTTAAAAATGCGACAATTTGCAATGTCCTATTTCTCCAGTTTTATTTACAAATATACTATGGCAACTATACCTATAAGATATGTTGAGGTTATGAAGGAAAATAAATTGTTATTTTAATTTAACCATACAAAATGACGTTAAGATTTCTTAGTATTCTAATTATATGGGAGAATACAAAGTAAAATTAACGTGGCAATTTTACTTTGATACTTTTCTCTTTACCCTTGTTAAGTAAAATAAGTTTTACGTAAAAGGAAGATTTTATTATCATGTTTCTTTTTTCAGTTGCAACGCCTTTTGAAGTAACAAAGGAGCGTGTAAAGTTTTTATCTTGATTAAAAACTTTGTTGTAGTTAGAGTTTAGATCGTAGAAGGAATTGTTTTGGATTTTGCTATTGTTTTCTTATGTAATATAAATTATTTGGGATATTTTTATATTTGTTTCATAAGGTAAGTTGATATGGTTACTTAATTTTAATTTTAAATTTACTACTAATTTATGTATTAGTGTATAATTTGTTTTTGTTTTTGTTGTCCTTCGTTGTCTTATAAATAAATAAATTATAATAATATGCCTAAAACGGAACTGGTAACTTAAAAAGTGTTTATATTATTATTGTTTGTAGAAGAAAACGGGGCTAGAAGTTTTCTACAGGTAAGTTGTATCGACAGCAATAACTTTGTAAATAAAATACTTAGCAATACATGTGAACTGTGTCATGAAAGCGCCAGATGAGGTGCCATTTTAGACACACCTATGATCACATTTAAGTTGCTCTGTGAACAGTGTCAAAACATCACATAAGGAATTCGTGTTTAAGCTTTTTGGTTTCTCTCTGTTGACTATGGTCTGAGACATACGTAACTTCCATAAATTGTAGTTACATAAATAAGGGATCTTGTGGTATGAGTCTTTTTAAATAATCTTTCTTACTTCACCAGAATATCAGTCTTCGTATAAGAACATTATCTGGGATTATAAGTTCCGTCGCTGAGGGGCTCGTTTTTCCTTGGAACGACGTATATGGTTATAATTTTAAATCAGATATAAAATTCTTATGGTTACTTTTCTTTGTTTAAGCATGAGATACTACAAACATAAGATGGAGGGAGATAAAGTATTCAAAACACAATCGCATTAAGTTGCAAATACTGTCACCAACAATGCAAACCTATTAAAACTGTGAAATATATGTGAAAAATAATGAGAGAGAAGAAAAAAAATAAGGAGAAGAATAAAGAGAAAGAAATTAAAGCTTTTTTTATTTATATTTATTTTTAAATCATCGACTTTCTCGTAAGCATATATTATATTTCGAACAGTTTTTTATTGTTCTAAATAATCAATATAATATCTAAATATATATTTAGAATGAGTATAAGCAGGTAGGTTTAGTTGGGTAGGATAGTTACGGTAGGTAAGGGTTGTTGCTGATTAGGGCGTAGGTTCAAACTTCAAGTTATATTACATCGTGAGTACGCCGTCTAGACGGTTTTATGGTACCCTACAGACGTAATGGACGTTTTTGAGAATCACTTTCGCTTAATGTATCTAGCGGCACATTAAATTATATTAAAGCAATACAAAAAAATTGTCAAGGTTGATGGTAAATTGTTACCGCTTACGATTACCATTATAATATTAAGGAAAATTATTGTTATGTTGCTGACCTTCAACAAATTTATGTGGTCCTTTTTGAAGAGCCATGAGAGCCTTTTGAAGACTGTTAATTAATTTATTTCACGGTTCTCAAATAGGCGACAAGTAGGATATAGAAAACCTGAGCGTTATCGCCATATTGACACGTTTTAGGATGTATCTATCCAGAACCAAAAGGTGTGAGTTTGGGACGTCAATGAGGTTACCTAAATAGCATCCTCTATCCCAAGTCGTACAAAAAAAAAAAATACTATATCATACGTATGAATTACGAACATGTGGAAATATCTTCCCAAGACTATATATTCTCTCTGTCCTATGACATTGAGTCATTTAAGCCACATATGACGAGATGCAAAGACCTGTACACTAAAACTAGAGTGACCAGTAGGTAAGTGGGTATCGCTAATTCGGATGATAATCGTTGGATGAACTAACTATATACACGCGTCCAAAACGTATTAGAAAGGAAGAAACATCCAAATGACGGTGGTAAGAGGACGTTAAAAAAGTTGTCAGGAAAAAATAGTTGTCGCGACTCAAAGGTAGAAACCACTAGAGCAATCTGGAGTCCTTAATCCTTACATAAGAGATTTTGCACTAATCTGGCTTCGCGCAATAGCTTTTCAACTATTAGGTATATATAGTTATAAAAATTGTGTTGATAGTTTTTTAAATAAATTTCATGCTACTTAGATCATTCATTATTGTATTATTTCCGTAATAACAGGAATCAACCTAATTCATTATATCGAATGCTTCGGTTTTGTTCTTTTATTTTACTAATTTTCTGAAGCAAACGATGCAGCCCAAAGTACTGCAGTAAACAGATAAGCATTAGAGGCGCGGTAAATTCCGACAAAAGTAAACAGTCGGGTGCTATCAACGCCGGAACCTAAAACTGCCCGACTGCAGTCGAGAATGTACTTTTATTTATCCAATTACATACAGTATTCAAAAGGCAGAATAAAAATAGGAAAAAATTGACAATCGAATTTCTACAGTTGAAAATAATTTTGATTTATGATTGTTCCATATACGTAGATAGAATCATTTAAATCGCAACGTTACAATGGAAGATAAAGCCAATCCTATTTTTTGTTATTAACAGCGTGTTCATTCACTGATTTTGTAATTACACATTTTAACCGACTTCAAAAAGGTACTCAATTAATCATCATTTTCTTCATTACTATTGTTGTGCGAAGCGGGAACGGATAACTGGTTAATTAATATAATATAATGTTAGTAAAAAATAAGATGTTTCAATATCTATATATTTTTTGGTAACATTTTGAGGTTAATAACAAAAAAAATATCCGTAAAGGAATTGAAAACTGTGTGATCATATCATGACACCCTTGATCCCTTTGCGAAGGACATAGAGAGAACATTAAAGAGTTCCGCACTTTGTGAATGATCGATGTACGAGATTACTTTGTGGTGATTCAAGCGGCCCTTCTTACGGTTAAACGAGTTAGCCTCGGGCTAAAGTGTCACGTTACAGGAACTATACTGCAAGCGACACGCAAATGATTTGCACCTGTAAAAAGTATGTTTACTTTTAACCTACGCTGTGGTTCCGTAAATATTGATACCTAGTTGATATCCGTTGGTTTGTACTGTGAAAATGATTTTCACGGAAACTACATATTATATATCGGAATAAATAATTCACTATCTTGTAGGTGGTAGAGACACGCTGAAGCTATTATTGGTTTCAGCATGAATGGGTCGGCCCATCCGGGGTAGCATCACCCTCTCACAGAAAACCGAAGTGAAGTAATAGTGCTTGCATTGTTGCGTTTTTATTTAGTTAGTGAGAGCGCCGGAGACCCACCTCTTCCTCTCTCCCTTGCCTCCCTTCCCTCAAATCCCCTTCCCCCTCCACCCTTCCCCACCAACACAGGCTAGCAACGCACTTGCGACTCCATTAATGTTGCTGGTGTCTATGGCCGGTGGTGATCACTTAACATCAGGTGACCTACCTGTTCGTCTGCCTCCTATAATAGACAAAACGTAAGTTATAAGAATAAATACAAAAATCTAGACTTATTTGACATTTAGTCGTTTCAAATAAGAATATTTATCCTGACCATTTCAATTTTAATTTACACGTGTATATTTTTAATATTAATGTTAAACTATTTTATATATTAGCTATAAAAGTTGTCGACTTTAATAAATTTTAACTGGTTGTAAAATTTAATTAAACTTAATAAGGTATCCTAGGTATGTTAACTTCTAAAATTGCAGAATGTAATTAATTATTTTATGGAAAAAAAGAATATTTTATAGAATGAGTCGATGTAACAATTTTATGATGATTAAAAAAAATATATGATGAAAATCTTAAACTACATATTTTTTACAACATTACAATTACATATGTGATTCGGAGATTTTAAAATTAATTAAAATTTGAATATAGTAGTACCTGGTTTATATTTAAAAGAAATACTCGGATAACTTAACACAATCCGTTTATTTTATTACAACTCACAATCATGGGTGGTTTTACTAATCACACTTCATAAGTACCCTCGTATAGGTACATTCCTTATATCTAAATATACAGTATGTTACAGTATACACTATGTTGGTACTTATACTACAGTACCAAATAATTTCAAGGATATGAACACTGTGGAAATACTTTGATAGATTAATTAAATCGTATCCAACCAACCCTGGGTTAATAAACGTTTTAAATCCGGTATATACAAGAATACAAATTCACACTCGACCTACGTTTGTAGTGAATTAAGAGGTGCAAACTCTAAGTTGGGTCCGAATTCCGTCGGCATAATTATTCGTACAAAACGTCGCCTAATTGCATGCTCTGCTGGCGACACTTTCGAGCGCACGTGACGCGGGATCTATCTGCCATAGTGCATGAGAAAAGCGAACTGTCTCATTACAATTATTTTTGTAATTCTAACAGCCGGAAAAAAAAAACATTGGATGGTAATAGAATGTTTCCTAAGTACCGTATAATAACACCAATCAAGTTAAAAATTAGTCTTTAAGCACTCATAAATGCATTCCAACATCAATTGAAAGCATAACATCAACTATACTGTGTGTTACTATCTCATTTAACAACAAAATTCTTACTAATATTATAAATGCGAAAGTAACTCTGTCTGTCTGTCTGTCGCGCTTTCACGCCAAAACTACTGAATCGATTTAAATGAAATTTGGTAACCATGTAGTATAGAGCCTGAGAAAGGACATAGAGAATTGTTTAATACGAAATAAGGGGTTGTACGGGGTTGAAAGGGAGGATGAAAAGTTGTATGGTAGTATTGTCATTTTTAGAGATAAAAACTTGGAACATATTTTTTAGGCTGTTGATTCTGTTATATATTACTTTTACTTTTAATGAGCACGGAATGCGAATTGATAAAAATAAATTAAAAGCTA
>JACEII010000242.1:118949-136653 GCA_014332785.1 Antheraea mylitta | reverse complement strand
ATTTCTAAAGGCAACTCTTTTTCAACTGTTCCGTCCATATTTATTATCTTTGCAGATACTAATTTCACAGGTATATCTTTTTTTTTATCGTCATAAAGTTGTATCATCAGATATGATTTACGATCTAAATATCAACAAGAACTAAATTAATCTTCGATATCCAAAAATTTTTACAATTTTTAACATTTTTAATAATGTTTGTATGATAAATAACATATTAATGAAAATATATATTAATACGTGAAGCAAAAACTTATAAATCCCTTTAAGTGAATTGTGTGAATAAATGAACTTGAAATTTGGCATAGTTAAAGTTTATATGGAGGAAAAGTGCAGAAAGCTATTTATTTTATATAAAATTCACCAGAAGTACATTAAATTAATTAAAATATGTATTACTCACACTTCTGCTTGAATTTTATACAAAATATAACACACATGTAAATAAAAAAGACATTTTGACAGCCGTCAATAATGAAGTTCAAAAAAGAAATCTAAGGAGGTTGTTATGATCGACTGTATGTATTTTTTTACTCTTACGTTCCAATTACCCGTTGTCATCCTACATTCAACAATGATATTATAACATATAACTATTATTATAATATTTATAACACGACTTACGTTTCGTACGTTACATGCTCTTTGAATTTAACTGGTCAAATTACGGGTAAATTTTTCAATAGTATAATAATTTGAACATGAATGACGTTGCCTACCTTATATGCCCTTTGAAATCAATTGTTCAAATTGTAGGTTAATGTTATTATAATATAATATGTAAATTTATAATATATATATGTGTGTGTGTGTGTGTGTGTATGGGCGTAATCACCACGCCAGGCCAAGACATATTAGTGATTTCAATATTTGAGAAATCAACAGTTCTATGTTTTCTCACATTCAGTAATATTATACAAGAACTATTTTTTTCTTTATTCTAGCAGAGCAAACTGATGCCGATGCAGGACTATGCTTGATGGTAAGCACAGTACAATCCAAAAACCGTGGCGACCATCGAGAGACATATAGGCCTGCGTAGTGTCTCTTCACGTTGCACTTGAAGGACCTTATGTCATAGGAAGGAGGAAAGACACTGGCCGGGAGATTGTTCCACAGCTTCACGGTACAGCTAACATAAGACGTAGCGATCTTTTTATTTCGTGCCCAGATAGGATTTACTGTAAAGCTGTGGTACCGAAGACCAGCGCGCGAGGTACGGTTATGAGGAAGGGATCAGATTGAATAGCTCACCAGAACCATCACCATGATACAGACGGTAGAACACGCTCAGTGAGGCAATGTCTCTGCGCAACTGAAGTAGCTCTATAGATTCTGTAACGTCTGTATCATTCACAATGCGGACAGCCCGTCTCTGCAACATGTCCAGGGTATCCAGAAGGTACTTTGCCCAAGCGTCCCAGAAGTGCGAGCAGTATTCTACGCAGGGCCGAATTTGTATGCCGAACAATTTGATATGTGAAGTAAAGATTGGTCGAGTTCAATGACTAGTTCCTGCCGTCTCTTTTCTGTTTCTCCCTGACCGCATAAAGTCTTGCTGTAATATAACTCGTGGATGGTACTATCGTTTGCATAGTAATAAATATGGCCTAAAGGCAACATATCATTGATATGCAGAAGAAACAGAGTAGGCGAAAGAACAGAGCCTTTTGGAACTCCAGCGGTACAATACATAAGCTAGAAGATCACCCGTTGATCGGTTTTGGCGAAAACCATATTGCCGATCGCTAATTAGCGAGTGATCTTCCAGATAGCGAACAAGCTGGGTGATTGATGATCCGCTCCATGATCTTGCACAGCACTGAGCTTATGGCATTTGGACGGTATTTGTTAGGATTTGACCGAGCCCATTCTTGGGAATCGGTTGAATATTTGCTTCTTTCCAAGCTCGAGGCACGACACCAGAAACATAAGACAAGCGGTATAAGTGCGTAAGTGTTGGAGATAACTCGGCTGCACATTTTTTTGTAACAACCGCTGGGATACCATTCGGACCACTAGCCTTTCGAACATCGAGTGATCGTAGTTCTTTTAATACGTCACGTTGCCTGAATCGTAATTCCAGCATAGTGACACCGCAGTATGGAATAGTAGGTGGTTGCGTGTTATGATCATCGAGCCAGGAATTCGTGGCAAAGAGATTGTCTAATAGTGTCGTTTTCTCTCGTGACTTATAGCCCAGTGTCCCGTCAGAGTACCTTAGTGGCGGCAATGTTGAACGACAAAAAGTAGCTTACACTGGTTTGGCCAGACTCCAGTAGGCTCGAGTGTTAGTCGGATGACTTAAGAGTTCATGTCCTAGGCGTGCAATGCGTTGGCATCTGCTCGCTTATAAGCCCTCTTACAAGCTTTGGTAACAGAATTATAGGCTGTTTTGAGGGTGTAGATATTAGGATCCTTGTTAACGTGACCCTTGATCTCATCATGATACGTGACTTGCTTCTTACTGACATCATCAGCATATTCGCGATTGTACCAAGGGCGACACCTGCGATTACCAACGATCTCGAAGGAAGGAATATAATACTCCATTGTCATTCCAATCTCGTCGGCAATTGTATCGTTAATCGCTGAAGAATCTATCCTGTCAAAACAGCGTCGCTGCCATGGAATGGAAGCGAAATAATCCCACATCCCGTCCCAACCTTTTGATGAGTAGTGGCAAACTTTGCGCTTAATTCTTATAGTGAGTGGAGGTTGAGCGCGTGGCACAGGTGATACAACAAGGCAGTGATCCGATGTGCCCACAGGGGCATTGACCGACATATCATACACAGTTGGACAGTGCGCTAACAGAATGTCCAGTAAAGAGGGCGCATGACCTGTGATATCAGGTATCCGGGTGTGCTGGATTACTAGTTGAGTCAGGTCCTGTGTTAAGGCGAATTCATGGGTACTTCTTCCTGCATGGTCCGTCCTAGAGGAACCCGACCACATTTCGTGGTGTGCGTTAAAGTCCCCTAACACCACCAACTCCGCAGTAGGAAACTACTCCTGTGCGTCGTCTATTGCCTTACTCATGCCTTAATACATGAGTATTCAAAGAGCCGAGTAGTCTCAGCATCCCCATCATGAGATCTGTAGAGGCACACGTAGATACGACTTTGAGTGCCCAGATCTACGTGTTGCCAAAGGATGGAAAAGAAAGGATTCTCCATGCAGCGCAAACGACGACAACACACTTCCGACTGTACATACACATATATATAGCGGCTTTAGCTTGAAAGTTCTCCTCAAGCTGGTAGCCGGGATAGTGCAAATAAAATGTATCGGCCGGACGACGAATCTGTGTTTCGGTTGAGAAGAGAATTTCAGGCTGAACCGTCTCGAGACGTGCATATGCAGGCGACGTTGGCTTAGGTGTCTCGTTTCTTATGGTGTTATTCGACACCCCCTACACCCCATAATACTATAATCAACATAAACAAATAATATAATCAAGAAACTAACAAAATATTTACTTATTATTTTCACTTTATTCAAAGCTGTTAATATATTTTAATTGCAGCTTCGTTTTACCTGCAATTGGTCTGGTTGCTGTGTCGAGTAATGACGAGGGCTTAATAGTAGAGAATCCATGTAGAAAGTTCAAGGTAGTCTTTGCTGAGAGTACAATGGATGTATGTGTCGCACTTCCTACTTCTGCTGTATATTCACCCGGAGGAGGGTCGACGATTTTCACTATCTACATGTAACCAACAATATAATAATTTAGATATTCACTTTAAAATACCGCATATATAACCGCAAACCTTTAAACGAGTGATTCTTGTATATTTTTATATTTGTATATATTCAGGATTTCGGAAACGGTGTCATCTAATTCCGTGGATATTAGTATGTAGGTAGTTCCAGGGACAATAAATCGATTTAGCTAGATTTTATTTATAGAAAACTTTTTAAACTAAGAATTCAGGATTTCTGGACAAATTGCTCTCATAGTTTTTTATTATAGTTTGAAATATGTAGTAGGAATGAATGAAAATATAACAGTTTTTTAAAAGTGTGTAAGTGGGGTGTTATGGTGCTTTCTACGTTGCTTCATCAGAACCTGAAATCGCTAAGGTTCTTCTACTATATAACCCGCAAGATTGTTAAGTTGTCATTTAGTTCATCTAAGAATTTAAAACTCCATATCTAAAAGAAATAAAAGCAAAAAAGTTGCTTTAAATTATAACAAAACTGAATATCTAAACTGTCAGAATGTAGCGTAAAGATAAATTAGAGAATATTCGAATGAAACCGTTGGTAAATACTTACATGCTTTTGGGGCACAACTGCTTGATCTCACTTTTAGGAGAATGTATGTTAATAAGTAGTCAAGAATGTCTGCCTAACCTTATAGAGATATTGCTTAGTATAAATTTAATGGAAAAATATTTACCTTGATATTATCTTTATCAACAAGATTTTCTACTTTCAGTGGAATTCCTTTGTCGTCTGTTACTGAAATCTTTGGCTTTGTACCGGAAACTGATATCATAACATTATCAATGCCACTGTCGACTGAAAACTATAAAAACGATATAATTTTATTATTAAAATTTTAATGATTAACTTTCATGGTGATTGGCTTATAAACAACCTAAATGTTTATTTTGAATTCTTGTAAAAAGGTCACATATATTCACTTTATTCAAGAAACCTTATGATTCTGTACTGATTATTCAATTAATACACAATTAAATCCATAAAATAGTAGTCATAACTATATTAATAAGCCATTGTAGAACATTTGCGTTCTACTTCAGACTAAAACTTTTAGTAAATTTATAAAATTTTATCAAGTTCAATCGTTAGGAAAACATGTTAGAAAAATCCTTGATTTCAATTAATTGTTTTTGCATATTATATTCAACTTTAAAAATATATTAGGAAAGAGCGGTGACCGCAATTAGGTACAAACTACTTCCCTTACCATTGAGGTTTTGCATAATATAATATATAACATAAGGTCACAGAGAATATTCTATAATGATTTAGGTGCAAGTAAGAAAATTGAGGTTATTTCAGAGTCCAATGACCGTCTTGAGATTACAACTGATATAGACTCCATAATTTTTTTACGTAGTCAGGATTTTATTGTATATATAATATCGGTCAGTGATAACATGATTGTCTGATTTGTTATTACTTACTTTAATTTTGTGTCCATATCCAGGGTCAAGTTCTGCATTACGAATAACATTTCTTCTACCTTTTACAGACTCCACCACATAATTTATTATCTGAAACAATACCAGTATCAGTTATTGTACACCATTACAGTCTGTTCGCTATAAACTCATAAACTATTGAATGGATTTTCATATGGTTTTCATTAGATTCATTGTGTCACGAGAAAAGTTTAGGTATATGATTTGTCAAGATTTGTAAATTGCTTGATATAACTATGATTATTGGAAGTGTCGGAAAAAGTAAAGCCGCCTGAGAAGAAGGAGGAGCCGTTTATAAAATATCAAAAAATTTGGAATTATCCCTAATCCCTGGACTTAGTGATATTACAGTTATAAATGGTGGACTTAGTCATATTATTGCAGTATCTACTACAAAATGAACTAAAATCAGTTATAACTTTAGTTTTTTTGTTCTTACAAGTGTAATATATTATAATGTAGTAATTAACTTCTCTGCAAATAAATTATCTTATTCAACTTCTTCTTCAGAATCGAGTTATGCAGTTATGGGGTCCCGAGATGCGTTAAATAATCATTAGGGAAGACTCTAACAACTACGCTCCTGTATTGTTCAAGCGTTCCTCCTGAAAATTCATATACATTTTGGAACACGAAAAATATTTGCCTAATATGTATTTTGGTATAACTATAGGTTACTTATTGCAAGATACATTAAATAAAAATGCGCCCGGAATTGCGAACACAGTTATTTACTGGATATAATCAATCTTATTGTGAGATTATTATCAGCTCCTGGGGAAATGAAACCTGAAATTCACAAATCCTATCAAATATACATACTGTGCTTATATATATTTTCAAACTATTTTTTGACAAAGTATGAAACTACGTGAGAGAGTATATCTAATACGGGTATAATATAAATAACATGAAAGTGTAAAAAAATAATATGTATATGATTTAAAATTAACTGATGTAAATTGATATATAAAATACTTACATCTCGTACATCGGATTTATCCAAGTGGAAAACTTGACCATTCGTAGCTTTAGCGAGTGTAGTATAAACGGTGTAATCTGGGTCGGTAATAGCTCCACATATTCCAGTTAAAACAAATACCACCTACGAAGCAAAAATTATTATAATAATACCATAGAAATATTTTCCTTCCTGAATCAATACAATTATATGTCTGCATACACCTTTATTATAGTCGAATACTTGAAGTCACTGTATCAAATAATGAAATATATAGGCAGTATTCATTTTTATCTCAGCCTTAAGTCAAAATTATAAATTATTATTTTCTCTTTCAGGCTTCAGTACAGCCTTAATGATTATGCCAGCTTCATTGGGTAACTCACTTAAGTTAGTGTACCATTGAACCTGATTGTCCCATTTAGAGACTAAGAAATTACAATGAATATCTACAAGCTACAAAATTGACTTCATTTTTCTTGAATTGAGTTCAGATTACCAACAACGATAACTTGTTCAAATGGACTATTAGAAATAGTAAAGTTTTAATTTTTTTTTTTGAAATGACTACGCTATTGACCCAGCAAGGTCTTAACAGCTTCACCGGACTACCTGAAGTTTTAATAATCTTAATATATATAAATCTCCTGTCACGATGTTTGTCCGCGATGGACTCCTAAACCGCTTAACAGATTTCGTTCAAATTTGCACGCAATATGCAGTTTGGTCCAACTTGAGAGATAAGATAGCTTACATCTTTAATTATAGTCGCAATTTTATTTTATTGCAAATTATTTGTCTATAATTAATTGACAGTCACAATTATGTGTTAACTCCAAAAGATTCTAACAGATGTCGATACTTTTCGACTGGATTGAGTAAGTAATCAATAGATGGCACTGCTATGGTAAACCGACAATCGTGTCATATAAGCTGCAATTCAATAGCATGATTACCACGTGTTAAGGTTTTTTTTTAAATTATTTACGCAGGACAACGTCTGCCGGGACCGCTAGTCTTAATATATATATATATATTCTATATTTTTTGAGTAATCTGCACTTCTCGAGTCTCATTGGTCTAATCCGATGTTGCAGAAATGACATATAGTCTTCATTGATTGTTTAGTGCTTAGTTAATTTGTGTCTTGACATATAGTCATCATTGATTGTTTAGTGCTTAGTTAATGTTTTATAAATAATAGATTTAAGAAATTTGTTACAATAAAAAAAAAAATATAGTTTCAAAACGTTAACTGTCTCTTGCCACTTAGTGCTTGTCATAATTGTCATGAGTATATCTAAGATATACGTAACAACTTCAAAGAGTACATGAAGAGCGCCATTATGGCCAATAAAAACAAAATGCTGCTAAAACCGATGAGTACAATTTGTCCGATTATTGCGAATTTTCGCAACATCATAAACAAAATATGATGTAACAATGATCTAAAAAGTATTCAATATCATTAAAGTAGTACCGCATGATTAATTCTGATAGATATTTTGCGGTATCCATATGTAATGTAAGGCATTATTTAATTTATGGAAGCTGTAATCATTGTGTATTATTTTTTAGATAATGAAAACACAGTGTCGGCGGTAAGACGTTACACGAATTTAAATATCTAATCATTTTTAAAATATCATTTTGTGGTCGAATGTGACTTTTGTTTTTTGCTTTTATTAACTCAAAAAACATAGAGAGAGGTCATCTGAGTTGTTTTTTTTTTTTTCAAAATGACTACGCTACTGACCCAGCAAGGTCTTAACAGCTTCACCAGACTACTAAGGCGAGCGCTTAAGGCACTCAGCCGATTTTATTTTAGCAACCAGCTCAAGGGTGCACGGCACACCTCGGCTTGGCTGTTGCCTGTTGCATGCAAAATCGCGACCTATCTTAGCTAACCTGGCTAACCTAGCTAATTATTCATATATGTATGAGTTGTTGAAACGTATATACCATACACGCATACACGCCTCAACAACTCCTCCATATATTTATTATGGGAAAATTGAGTTTTTCAGTTCGATAAGGGAAAAAAGTACATCCTTCCACTTTCATGTGTAAGCGTGGTCGTGTGTGGGGGTGATTGTGTAGTGTTGTAGCGGTGATATATATTTGTGTGTCACGGTATCGCGCAAGCAACGCACTCTAGGGCTCCATACCGAGAGATCGAACCTAGGCTTGAGCCCCTGCCGTGGGAGGCCTAATCGGGTATCTGAGTTGTTACTAAGATTAGTTGTGTTCATAAGTAATAAATCTGTTATTATTTCTAAAATCCTGCAGTATTTCTGTGTTGGATAATTGTATCTTTCAGTAAGAAGATTAATTATTTACCTGGCAAGATTTACTTTGGGCAAGGCTCTTCACTCTGTCCTGCATCATATAATCCTTAGCCGACGCGTCAGTAAAGACGTAGAGATAAGAACCGGGAAGACTGTTTTTTAATGCTAATTCGATACCTGTCATACAATATTCGGGGCAATCACCACCCTCATGAGCGTATAGTTTTGCTAATTCTGTTTTGAATACATGGCTGTCACGAGTAATAGTCCTCAACTGTGCATCTGAAATTTAATTTAGTTAAATAAATAATTTTATTATTATAATTATAAGAGAGATATCTTTTTTTAATACATTTTTTTATGTGAATAAAATAATCATTTAAATTTAGAAATGTTTTTTAAAGAACCGAGCTAGGCTATGTACTATTTGTTATTATTTAAAGAAAACTGAAGTAAAAGCTTCTTTAGACGCGTTGAGCGATTTTAGTAAGACTAATAACTTATGGATTCGCGTCGCCGTTGACCTTGACATGCTCGTGATATTGAGCTTGCGTGAGACTAGCCACGCGAAGTATAGCGTCCTGTTTACACGTAACATTGGTATTTTGTTTTAACGCTGCATCGTGCACGCTCATCGTATATTTGATTAATTAATTTCATTATTATAATTAAACTGTATAATAGTGTGTAACCAGACTAATGTTAATAACTTCTATAGGTATACAAACTTATGTTATCTATATATTAATACGTGAAGCAAAAAAATTGTACCCCTTTTTAACCTATTTCCCGTCAACGGGTGACCTTGAAATTTGGCATAGTTAAAGTTTATATGACGGAGAAGTGCAGAAAGCTGTTTATTTTATATAAAATGCATTAGAAGTACATTAAATTAATTAAAATATGCACTACTCATACTACTACTCGAATTTTACACTACATACACACATATGTAAATAATAAAGACATTTTGACAGCCGTCAATAATTACGAACTTCAAAAAAGTTTGTGAAGGAAGGAGGTTGCTATGCTCGACTATATGTATTATTTAACTCTTACGTTGTAATTACCATTTTTCATTCTACATTCAACAATGATATTATAACATATAACCATTATTGTAATGTTTATAATTTTTTTATGGTGAACTCACTTCAAATGATGATTTAATAAAAAAATGAGCCAATTTGTATAATCAAAATATGAATTTTGTTCATAAAAGTAATCCATGACTTAGACCTCCGCGGTTACAATGTTGCAATTCAACCTCATGTAGCAACAAAAAAGAATTTATTTTAAAAACCTAATGGTAGTATTATAAACATCTTTGTATTGGACTCACCATTTGATTGTATTTTGGATCCATTACTTTTCCAAACGATGATACTGGGCATATCACTATTTCTCATAATGAACAGACTACATTTAATTCAATATAACCCAGAAATACCACCCCATGGTGTTGTGTAAAATTAATTGAAAATTGTGTCATGGTTTGCGATAGATTTCTTTATTTTCGTAAAGGTATGTTTGGTTAAAATTTGAGCTTTCCAATTTATAATTAATTTTAATTTTCATTTACACATAGATTTTTTTAAATGAATATATTATAAAGATCATCACAAATGGCAAATAACTGAGTAGCCACGATGAAAACCTGTGATTATAGAAGTATATCCTTTGACAAAAGAACTCTAATAAAATTCAAACTTGAAATAATCAATTAACTATGATCGATTGTCGACCACTGGGCGACCACTAGTTTAAATAATTCAGACTATAATTCATTTCAAAATTCAAAGTAGAACACATTTATTTCATAGTTTTGATTTTTTACTTTTGTCGGCGACTGCTGCCTTGGAATTTGGATTGGAAATTAATTTGGTACCTATTCGGGACTATGCTGAGGAGAAATTCGAATATACCCTCAATAAAAACAACCCTTGTGCACATAATTAAATAACATTGTTGGAGTATAAGAATTGTCAACAGATATGCCAAAAAAATAATTTGAGAAAAATTTAAATTTCGGTTTTTTTTTTTATCATAGGTGGCAAACGAATAATTGTGTCACCTGATGTTAAGTGATCATCACCGTCCATAGGGAGGTAGGCGTCCAGCGCTCTCACTGACCCAACGAAACGCAACAATGCAAGCACTGTTACTTCACGTCGCTGTTTCTGTGGGTCGGGTGGTAGTACCCCGCGCGAGCCGACCCATTCATGTTGAAACCAGTAATAGCTGTATCGTGACTCTATCACGTACAAAATCCTTGTTTAATCCCAACTGATTTTAATTAAAGTTTATACACAAATTATTACTAATTTATTAGAAATCGGAAAATAAACACCTATGTCGCTAAAACAAAGTTATGAGTTGAATATGTAATCATGTTTTTAAATTAACATGGGAACTAATACGAGAAAAGGCTTTGACTGCGTTACTATATTTTAAAGCAGACGCTAATTTGAATTTTGTGCCAGCTAAAAATTTAAAATGTGAAATACTTTTTCTAAAATGAATAAAGAAATGTCATTTGCCGTTTACGTCAACTTCAAAAAATATATAATAGTATTTCAATGTTGTAATTGGATCATAGTATAGTATTTTTATTTTATTGGACATAATTTTTTAAAAAATGATCCAAATTTGATTTTTTTATTTTTTTTTATTTTAGACATGGTCTTTATGCAAAAAAAAGTTATTTCATTTTTTTAAAACTGTAAATCGAGTTTTATAAAATGTCTTTTTTTTCATTTTTGTTTTCTATCCATTCACCAAGTTTTAAGCCTTTTTTTTTATTAACGTGGGGAAATCCCTTTCGGATACGCTACCCTCCCGGGGGAGAGGGTAGGTTATGTCCGATTCGCACTGACTAAAACCCCACGGTGTACCGTCCGCCGCATGGAAGGGGCAGCCAGGGATCGAGCATGCTCACTGACCTGAAACTGCCCCTGCGGCAGCCTGGCGAGTGAACGCCAGGCTTCGCCCTACTATAGAGAGGCTACTGGGTACACGACCAGCAGCCCCCCCTCGTCAGCCTCACCCGTGCAACGAGGAGATGGGGGGCCCCGCCCCATCCCCTCAGGTTTGGCGACGGTTTTGGGAGAGACGGGCATTACGCCTCGGCCCTCCCGCTGCTCTTCTTTGGCGGAGATGACCACTTCTGGGATCGACCTCCCGGGCCCTCTCCGCCCCCTCCTTCTGTGCGATGACGGTCTCGCAGAAGGATGCCACAGCAGCCCAGACGTCCTCGCTGCCGAGCATGGCCGAAACCACGCCCGGCAGCGAGAGATCGTCCCCCACCGCCGCAACCAGGGCGCGGCGCTGATCGTCCCACGTGGCGCACTCCGAGAGAGTGTGCTGTGCGGTGTCCGTCTCAGCGCCGCACTCGTGCCATGCGGCGGCGGGCTCCCTGCGCGCTATCCGGTGGAAGTACCAACCGAAACATCCGTGCCCGGTCAGCACCTGCACCAGACGGTACGTCAGGGAGCCCCAGCCCCTATTCACCCAGGCCGATAGGACCGGGCGGACGGCGTCTATGGTAAATCTTCCGTAACGCTCGTCCGCCAGGTGTCGGCCACACCTCTCTAATTGCTCGCTGTGGGCAGTAGCCCGCAGCGCAGCGATCTCCCTGGGCGCCGGAGGTTGACCTCCGGATTTTCCTGCCGCCGCGTAATTGTACACGGCGGCAAGAGTTTCCGCCTCCAGCTCCCAGGGTTGAGAGCCCGCGAGCACCATGGCCGCCGCCGAGGACACCGTGCGGTACCCGCGGATTTCCCTCAACGCCACTGTGCGCTGCGCTTTGCGCAGGACGCGAACGTTCGTGGCGCTGAGGGAGTCCGCCCACACTGACGCCCCGTAAGCGGCCATGGCCCTCACCACCCCACTATAAAGACGGCAGCAAGCAGCGCCTCCCGTGCTCGGGAGAAGGCGGCCGCCGCCCCTACTATACGCGGTCCGAGCCCCTTGAAGTGGGGCTCGAACCGCCAACGCCCGTCCAGGGTGAGGCCCAGATATTTCATCGTAGACCCCACCCTGATACGACCAAGTTTTAAGCCTGGCCTGGTAGCAGGGTCTCTAACTATTATTATTTTCTCGATTTTTGAAAATTTGAAATTAACAAGAGACTTGGTTAGCTGAGAAGTTAAAGTTGAAAAAAGTGAAAACCAACGAGTTTAAGTCAGCAAGATGTTTTTTTTTTTAATTTTTAGCCCGAACATTTTTGATAAGTAACATCTATAGGCGCGGGTAAACCTGGTTATTGGCGTGGCGACGACCCAACGACGGTATGTGTAAATGACTGTGCGTAATCTCTCTTACCGCACTGACCTCGTATACCTATAATAGTGTAATTTGAGAATTCGATAATTTCAGATTCGTTCGATTCCAATAATTTTGATGTTTCACATCTGCCAGGCATCCCGTAACGGTTCATTTTTTTTAAATGAAACAGTGATGTAGCAAATATGTATAGTCTATAGTGTAACATTTTTAACTAGCTCGTTAATAATCGTAATCGGTTACGTTTATTACGTAGTAGTAGTTTTGTGACCAAATAAACCAAATAATTAGGTATCCTGAAGGGTAAATAAATAACGAATTTTCTTCAAAAGTTTTACATTTTCAGCATGGTTATTAAAAAGTAAGTGTATAGAATCACATTAAATGCGAATTTTCTTTTAATTAAAGATATATATTTATGTTATTTCAATCTGTTGCAATAATAATTACTATTGGGCGCCCAGTCGTCGAAATTCGACCACAATTTATTGTTTTTTAAAATTTAAACTTTATTAGGATTCTTTTGTCAAATTATTCCTTTATTATCAAAGGTTTTCATCATAACTACTCAGTTAATTCCCATTTTTTTTAATTACATAATAAAAAAAAAAAATTATATCTAAATGAGGATTGAAATTAATTATAAATTTAAAACAAAAAGCAGGCGGTTACATAAGGTGATAAAGTTCTAAAATCCTAAGTAAATATATAATTACGAAAATAAAGAAATTTATCGCAACTCATGATAGAACATTCATTTAATTTTACACGACACCATAGGTGGGTGGTATTTCTGGGTGATATTTAATGAAGTGTAGTCTGTACATTATGATGAATAGCGATATGCTCAGTAACATCATTTGGAAAAGTAATGGACACGCAATAGAATCAAATGATGAAACCAAAACAAAGATGTTTTAATACTACCAATAATTTTTGAAACTGAATTTACTTTTGTTCAAAATTCATCATCAACTCTACTAAATATAATTACTAAATTATGTTGAACTGCATCATTGTAACCGCGAAGATCTAAGCCATGCATTAATTTCATGAGCAAAAAATTTTACTTATTTTGATTTTACAAAGTATTTTTTGACTCATTTTTATTAAATGATAATTTGAAGTGAGTTTACCATAAAAAAATATTAAACATTAAAATACTGACATTGGCTTTGGTAATCAATGATATTATAACATTATTGTTGATAATATAGCTTTACTCTTATGACAACATAAACCAATGTGATATGAAGTGAAAGCAGTCCTGTAACCAAAAGGTTTTGACATTCAATAAAACCAAAGAGAATAATAATTATTTCAGTAGTTCAATAAATTTCTTAAAAATAAATTATTTATCACTTAATTATTCATGTACATTATGAATTTACATATCTATATTATTATAAAATTAACCTACAATTTGACCAGGTCAATTCAAAGGGCATATAAGGCATGCAACGGCAGACATGTTAAAAATATTGAAAAGGTAATTGGAACGTAAGAGCAAAATGAAAGAAGTCAACGTCTTTTTCATTTACATGTTTGTATATGCTGTGTAAAATTGAGGCAGTAGTGTGGATAATGTTTATTTTAATTAATTTAATATGCTTGTAATGCATTTTATACGAAAAAAATCGCTTTCTGTACTTCTTCTTCATATAAACTTTAACTTACGCCAAATTTCTCGTTCATCTGTTCGCGCAATTTTCTTAAAAAGGGATACAAACTTTTGCCTTCGCGTATTAATATATAAGATATAAAACTCACCAGGTTCATTGAAAGAAACTATAACGTAGTTTTCAATTTGTGATTCTTCAGATTTTAAAACTGCATCGAATATATCATTCGCTCTGAGTTTAACTTCTTCGATATCATCGGCCATTGAATTGGTATCATCGATGACGAATACCAAACTGCTTTTGAAATTATTACTTTTACATCTATGAAAAATACATATGAATACCAACAAAAAACAACATTTTAAAACCATTGTGCGACTATTCCGTCAGTACTTAAGATGCAGTTTGATACGGACTTGGAATTTTATTTTTCCCGAGCGTACAAGATATCGTATGAACTATAAAGCTGGGATCAGCTTTTTATATACGTATTATGATACCTAGCAACTGTGGGGTATAAGGAAATTCAACCCACTGTTAATTAACAGAAATTGTTGCGTTTATTTATTTTTGACTACTAATTTACCTCTCTGGAATGACTATAAATATATTTACTAATTTTAATTAGCCCCAGAATATTCCTTATCCAATTACTTGTACTATATTATACTACTAATTGGATTACACAAGGTAAAACACATTTTTCCCTTACCCTGGAAACCTCTACAAACTTTGTTTTCAAGTCTACTATTTTTAAATATATTAATAAACTAGCTGACTCGTGCAACTTAGTAGTCCGGTGAAACTGTTAAGACCTTGCCAGGTCAATAGCGTAGTCATTTCGAGAAAAAAGACTTGTGAAACTTCGTCTGTACCAAATCAATTATTACCGGTTTTATTTAAACACGAAATATCTTAATAAACCCGATTGCAGTGACATCTACCCTTTCCAATTGTGAATCCAAGCTATCCCGGGACTCAAACTTATGCCAAGTTGGTTTCTGAGAAATGTTTTATATAATAAGCCTAAAATCAGTTACATATTGGGTACAGCTTCGTATACACATATTTTTTAACTTTGTCGACATAATATTATTGAAGTGAACTTTCTTTACAATCGTTTTGGTTTGAAAATCAATGGAAAGATGATCACAATAAAGAGACAAACATATACATTAATAGAATTTAACATCTTAGATTTTATACTTCTAATTCAACTGATTGATAATTTTGTATATAAACGTCATGTCCCCGTAGCGCAATGAGAACATATTGCATATGTACAATATACAGACCGACGACGAAGAAGACGTCGGTTCGGAATCCAACGGTAATACTTTTTATTACTTGTTGTTTTTTAAGAAAATTGTTGTTAATCTGTCTCCTATATATTGCACATTTAAAAAAACAAAATCCGTCAAAAATTTTATCTACTACAATTTTTTTTTTGTCCGTTATTCTGGAGAACGTATTGCGTTTTATAGGGCAAAGAGTATCCCTAGATGTTACCTAATAATATTATCCATCGCTGTGTCCAGTTTCATCAAAATTGGTTCAGTAATTTTTGAGTTATACGTGTTCATAGAGACAGACAAACAAAAAATGTGAAAGAATTATTTTTGGCTTCTATGTCGTTAACAAAGTCTACCTCGATTATAATTTTCAAAAGATATTTAAGGTATAGATTTAGCCTAGTTACAGTTTTATTATGTACTAACTTGTGCCCGCGGCTTCGTTCAACTGGAATAGTTTCTTTAGGCGAACGAAAACTGAAAAAAAAAAGATTTTGAAAAATTCTTCATTGGTTCTTCACTCCAATTAGTCTTATCGTGATGATATATAGCCTATAGCCTTTCTTGATAAATGGGCTATGTAACACTGAAAGATTTTTTTAAATCGGACCAATATTTCCTGAGATTAGCGCGTTCAACTTACTAAACAAACAAATCCTGCAGCTTTACGATATTAGTATAGACTACTACTCTTCGCTCGTACCTAACGCTAATCGTCATTCAAATTATATTAAGTTTTGATAGAGTAGACAGATAGAGATAGGTTTTATGAATTTCTTGCCGAAATTTTATTGTGAACTCAGTAATTTAGCAGTGATGCGTGGTAATACAAACAGACAGACGGACAGACATTTCTAAAAATAATTGAAATGTATTCTATTAGTTATTTCGAGACAACTGTAACAATTTTTTTTTTTTGAAAATCGAAAAAATACAGACTTTTTGGATTCACATTGTATGTATGGATTTATGTATGTACGGATCATGCACAGAACAATAGACATATAAATTAAAAATAACAATTTTATCATTATATTTTAACGCATACATATTTATAATTTCTTTTTTTATATCATAGGAGGCAAACGAACAGACGGGTACACCTGATGTTAAGTGATCACCACCGTCCATAGATACTTGCAACACCAGGGGAGTCGCAAGTGCGTTGCCAACCTGTATTTGGGAGGAGGGTGGGGGAGGTGCAGAAAATGAAGGAGGAAGGGGAAGGGAAGGGTAGGTGGCTCTCCGGCTCTCTCACTGACCGTACGAAACGCAACAATGCAAGCACTGTTACTTCACGTCGGTTTTCTGTGAGAGGGTGGTGCTTCCCCGGACGAGCCGACCCATTCGTGCTGAAAACAATAATAGCTTCAGCTTGGCTCTACCACTACCAAAATAAACTACTAAATAAACTAAGCATGCTTTGACAGTTAATTGAATTTTAACAAAACTTAATATAGATTTATCATAAACAATATGGGATACTGACAATAATAGAAAGGTAAAGAAAATAGTAAAACCTGAATGAATAATTTAAGAAGCCATAAAAGGCAAATAGCGTTATTATATTTTTCTAATGCCGCGCCCCGTCGTTTTGAATTAATTTCTTTTATTTGAGAAAATTACATGACCGAAATATATTGTTGACCGCATGGTAGAAACCTCTTTTAGGGAGTTTTTGGGAGTTTTTAGTCTGTCATGTAATGGTTTTATATTTTATTCATAATCTCATGTTATTTGACTCTATATTGTGTATATTTGGTGTTTTTTTTACGTAATATAGTTAGTTTATTGTGCATAAATAAAGTGAATGGAAAATAATACCACGAAGCATGAAATTCTGAGATGCCACAAAAACTCCCTGAAAGGTTCTGGCAAGGGATCCACCATCTTGTTAGAATATTGGTGCACACGATGCTTAATATTGAAATGAGCACACGACGCTTGTGATATTATTGACTACGTGACAATGGCAGTAACCGGAAAGATTGATTGCCAAAAATAAAGTAAAAAAAACCTTAGTATATGATGAGTCGTTTAATTTTGTAATTTTATTGGGTACGTGGCAATTGTAAAAAAA
>JACEII010000242.1:92934-109825 GCA_014332785.1 Antheraea mylitta | reverse complement strand
CAGAGATGTGATAATAATGGAAATAGAAAATAAATCAGAAATATCCGTACCCGTTGATGAAAATATGAACACCAATAAAGAGTGCTTAGATTCAGTGGGGGATACACTTATTGAAGATGATACCGACACTAAGAGTATTGATAATATCGACAATACATATATTCCAAGTAATATGAAGATGCAGACTTGACTGGATCAAACGAATCTGTACAAGAGATGAAATCTACATCTAGATTAAGGAAGAAGCCTGACCGTTATGGATACTCAAATATGTGTACTGATGAGGTTATCTTTGATGATGCTAGTGGTTTGTCCGTGGAGGAAGCCTTAAGAAGTGAAGAGAAAGAGCAATGGCTTAATGCAATAAATGAAGAGCTTCATTGTTTTAAAGATAATAATGCATGGGAATTAGTGGATTCTCCAAAAGACGGTAGTACAATAGTGAAATGTAAGTGGGTTTTGAAGAAAAAGTATGATAGGGAAAATAAAGTGCGTTTTCGTGCGAGACTCGTAGCTAAAGTTTTTATGCAAAAACAGGGTATAGACTACTCAGAAAAATTTTTCACCCGTGGTCAGACACACTACATTAAGAACATTATTTGCACTGTCAGTGAAACTAAATTTAAATATATCACACTTGGACGTTACTACAGCGTTCTTGAATAGCGACCTTGATGAGACTGTTTATATACAAAAAACCTGAGTGTTTGATAGGTACAGATTGTGAAGATCAAATCTTAAGATTAAAGAAAGCAATATATGGGTTAAAGCAGTCATCAAAGGCGTGGTACAAGAAAGCTGATGATTGTCTTGTTAATATGGGTTGTAAGAGATCTAAAATTGAACCATGTTTATATAGTAAAAATTGTAATGAGAAGAGAACAATTGTTACACTTTATGTTGATGATTTTTTCTTGTTTAGTAATGATAATGCTGAACGTATTTGTTTAAAGCAAATCAAAATTAAAGACTTAGGTGAGGTCAAGCAATGTATTGGTGGTATGTATGTAAAAATTGATAAAAAAAATAGTTGTATTATATTGAGTCAAGAAAAATATATTGATCAATTGTTGCATAGATTTCAAATGACTAGTTGTAAACCAGCAGATACACCAATTGAGGCAAAATTGAATATAGGTAGTGATTTCCTTATCAGCAACTTATAGGTAGTCTTATGTATTTGGCTGTATTGACCAGGCCAGACATTGCTTATCCAGTGAACTTTTTAAGTCAATTTATTAATTGTTATAACAAAGTGACTTGGTCCTATGCCAAACGTGTATTAAAATATCTTAAAAAGACAAAGGACTTTGGTTTAAAATTTAGTAAAAATGGTAATTCAGGTTTTGTTGATGCTGATTGGGCTAATAATATAATTGATAGGAAATCATATACAGGGTTGTGTTTTATTTTAGCTGGAGCAGCAATTTCATGGCAAACAAAAAAAGAGAGAACGGTAGCCCTGTCAAGTACAGAGGCAGAATATATAGAGATTACTGAAGCTTGTCGAGAGGCTATATATTTACGTAGTTTGTTGTATGAATTAACTGGTAATTTAAGTACAATAACTGTGTTTAATGATAGTCAAGATGCTCTTAAATTGTCAGAGAATAATGCATAACACAAACGTACAAAACATATTAATGTTCATTACCATTTTTCTAGAGATTGTGTTAATAATAAAATTGTTAAACTTGAGTATTTAGGAAGCTCTAAACAGCCTGCAGATTTATTAACTACTAACGGTTTAAATAGTGTGAAGCATTATCAATTCATGAAAATACTTGGTGTTGAAAAGATATGTTAATTAGTGTATAATTACTTTATTTTAATAAGTGGGGGTGTTGTATCATCTGTATTCAAATAACTTGAATGTGCTGCCATCTATGACATCTTGTAAGAAACAATTGACATATCTACTATAACCTTAAAAAAACTTCACTTGTGCTCGTTAGCTCCAACAAGCTGTTTAATTTTAGGAGCTACACGTAGGTACGATTTTCTAACAAGGCAACTTTGACTGGCGAATTATTGAGAAGGTACGTATGATATTAATTCATGCTAAAAGGCATATATGTAATTGACAGTTTTTAACAAGCTAATATACTGTGCTCTTTCACGTTGTTAAATGAAATATTATAGGCGTTCAAAAGACTTTACTTTCTTAAATCAGTAAAGAATATATCGGTTTCGCAATGTAATTAATTACTAGTTGCATTCTGTTTGTTCTTGTCAATTTGTAGGTAAATTTGTAAATTCTTAATGGATTTTGGTATTTTTTCTTTGTGCTATATATAGCAGTCAAATTAGCTAAAAATTTAAGATATATTTCATCTCCCTGTGTTACTTAAAAAAAAAACAAATTAAAATAGATCGTTGGGTTCCGAACCGTCGCCCCGTCGTCGATCGCTCAGTGTAAAGTCCAGCACATTACAACTGAGCTACGGGTATACGACATTTCTATGCGTCATTATGAACTACATCAAATACATAGGAAACGTTGACAAAGTTCTTAAACGAAAGTATACCTAAATATGTAATACGTTTTAGGCTTATTACATAAAATAATTATCAGTTACCAACTAAGTATAAGTTTGAGTCCCTGGATAGTTTGGATTCACAATTGGAAACGGTAGAACAACGAACGGTACAAAAATCAACGGTAAACGAATAAACTATCGGGTTTATTACGATTTATAGTGTTTAAAAATACAATTAAAACCGGTAATAATCGATTTGGTGCAGACAAAGTTGCACGGGTCAGCTTTAAAAAATAAATACATTTCAACACAAAAGAAAGTGTATAAATAATATCTAAAACATATTTAGCGATGAACAATGTTAATTAATTACTTTTTTTACACAGACAACAAATAATATTAATATAATAAATTAATTTCATTATTTGATAATAAGAATGAACTTGGCAGTCAAGTACAAATAAAAGATAAAAGATGGCGCTAAATTGAAATATTTCGAAGCATTAAAAGTTACCTATACATTAATAGGTACATAATATTAACACTACATATGCGAGTTTATGTTTATGTTTATTTTTCTCACAAATAACAACTAATCTATATTCGTACAATAATAAAACTGTAACAAGGCCAAATCTGTAGTACTACTGTACATAAAATATTTTTTGAAAATTGTAATCAGGGTAGACCAGTGTTTCCTTAAGTGGGGCACACGCTCCACAGGGGGGCAATTTGATAGTTGAGGGGGCAGTTTAAAAATGGACTCGACAAGGCTTTAACCCTTTCACGTTGGGTTATTTAAATGCAATGCTAGATACCAGTGATAAATTTAACAAAAAGGCATCTTTAAAAAAAATAACGTAAATAATTATTAAGTATACTTTCGTTTGATGTTACCAAAATATCAACTGAGTAATTAGAGTTAAGAAGTCAGGTAAGTTTTTTCTTGTACGTTTTGACATTTTACTTTCGATATTTTGCTAACAATTTCATAGTGCTTTCTTCCTAAAACTTATCGTTCAAATATGTCTCGAGGTAACAAAGCAATTTTTAAAGGTTAAAAATTATATATGTATCATAAAAAGTTTGGAAATATTAAAGTGGGGCATGCCTAAAAAGTTTGAAAAACCCTGTGGTAGACTATTTTATCGATATAAAAGCCAAAAATAACCTATTTACAATTTTTGTCCGTCTGTCAATTTGTCCCTGTGAACACGTATCACTCTAAAAGTACTGAACCAATTTTAACGAAACTTGACACAGTGATAACTAATATTAGAAAGGTTACATCTAAGATACTTTTTATCCCATAAAATGCAAGGGGCTCTCCGGGATATCGGACGAAATACAAAACAAATTATTCAATGAAATTCTTGATGGATTTTGGTAAATTTTCTTTGTGCTATATATAGCAGATAGATTACCTAAATATTTAAGCTATATTTGATATTTTTATCATTTTGTATTCAGGGTATCCCTGGTACAACCGATCCGATTTTGAAATTTGTTTTCAATGTTAGAAAGGTGTATTATCCCTCAGTGTTATAGGTAATGTTTATTTTTCCAAAAGCGTCATATGAAGAGATGCAATATAGAGCCATCTTGTTGGGAAAGTTTGGCAGCACAACGGCCAGAATGGCGCAGGATGGTAAACAGCCAAGTACGCGAGTTCGAGGCTCAGCGTAAAGCTGACCTTGATACCAAACGCGACCAGTTAAAGGCTCGCCCTCCTGCTGCCATAACATATCATTTTGAGAACGGCGTACTCACGTATCCTCAATGTTCACGAAGTCTCGCCACGATGATGATAAGATGATAAGATGTAGCCTACATAAGCCATCTTCGAGCACACCAGCGCCGCTTATAAGTTTAGGGGTCAAAGTGGTCGCCATGGCCGAAACCGGTCGGACCAATCATCAATGTTTATTTTGGCAAATATATTTTTTCAATAGTTAATCACAAGGAATGTAATTGAAGTCGGCAAAAATTCATTTATCGCCAACACTGGGAAGAGACATTTATCGGTAATATATGTAGGTTAGTTTTTATTTTAATTGGACCCGGTAGGTGTTGCTGCGAACAGGTTTTAGGCTTATTTTTAAAGATTTCTCAAATACCAACTGGGTATATGTTTGAGTGAGTGAGTTCGGATTAACAATTAAAACGGTAAATGTTGCTGCGATCGGGTTTATTGAGATATTTCGCATTTAAAAATATAATTAAAACAGGTAGTAACTGATTTGGTGCAGACGAAGTTGCACGGGTCAGCTAGTTTTATAAATAAGGGCAACATGATTAAGACACAAATTCTATGCAATTAGAGGTACATGACAGATAGGTTGACTATTTTAGCAGTCATCTAGAACTAGACCAAATATCATTATTTATATAGTTGAACTTATTCCATATACGGTTCCACCGGTTATTGAAAAGGATGAAGTATCAAATTTAATGGTCAGAGATGGTGAAAACGTAGAACTGACTTGCATAGTTCGTGCGTCTCCGAAAGCAACAGTGCGTTGGGAAATGACTCAAGACGATGTCATCTGCAATTTAGATGAAAGGCATACTACCGACCATCTTAATACACATCGGTAAGAATTCGCGAGTATTTAGATATGCTATTTGAATCTTGTTATGATTCGCGTTACAACTTAATATAATGTCATCTAAATGATCTCTCAGTTGTAAAGTTGCGATGTGCTGATTACGTGTTTAAAAGAAGTTGTAGTACACCAGTCATGACACAGTAGTAAGTTACTCGATGATACATTTACATTGAAGTATAAACAAACTAGTTTAGTAAGTTCCCGATCATCATGGTTTGATTATATAGCAATATTTTGTTCTATTAACAGCTGAAATTAGGGATTCTGCTATATCCATCAAAGTAGTTGCACATCCTTCAGTAGTCTTTACCCATTGTAATTGAATATTTGGGCAAAATTGACTCAATCCTTTCGGTGGTTATTAGGTAAAGACGACAAACATTTAAATTTGATGTCACCTCGATTTAACAACTATTGGTAACCAACAGCCCATCATATTTGATAATATTAGTGTTCGTCTATTGGTCGTATTGCGACATTAATCAATACCGGAAATTTTCTCAAAATAAATTAATTTGAATTTTATATTTAAATGCCATTTAAAACAATTAATGGTTAAAACTTGTTGTTCGAAAGGAATTTCACCACAAACAAGCTTGTCAATGTCTTCAATTATAACAATTTTGACATTATTTTATTGTCATTAGGTAAAGTTCAGAAAAGGTACTAAGCTGGTTTATCTTCTATAAATACTTCGTAAATAGACTTCTTTCCCAATTTTGCTGAATGGGTTTGCTAATGGTTGGGCATTTATTTTTTATTTTCACATGTATTTTTTTTTTCTGTGTAAATAGTTGTGTAATTTAATTTTAATTATTTATTTATTCCAACAATAAAATATGTCGTTCTTTCTTTCTTCCAGAAGGAAAGTCCAAGCAATTCATAGTACTAAATTTTTCGATATAGTGTTAAAAGAACATTTCTCAGGTTCTGGTCTCCTCACGATGTTCTCCTTCACACTCAGCTGATATATTATTAATTTAAATTATTCAATGTAACCCAATTCAAAAAAAAAATGTTGGTACATGCCGGTTTCGAACCTGAGGACGTCGTATTGATAGTCCAGCGATCATACCACTAGCCCGCCACGACTTTGGTCATGACTAAGGTTATAGTATGATCGTTTTTAGTTTAACAGCATCTTGGAACGATTCCAGAAACTACCATTGCATAGCGGAGAATAGCGTTGGAAGAGATGAAAAGACGATTAACCTCAACGTTTTGGGTGAGACAGAATTATTACATACTTCTTCTATCGTCGTTAACTAATCTTAAGTAAATTACTAAGTTATTGTAAGTTACTGTTTAGTTCCCGTATGACCAGGTAGATGATATACTAGATTACGAGAAATCCCACACGTGATATGGGCACCAATAACAAGTTTCAAAAAAACATAATATGAATCACCAAATGATGCTATATGACCAAATATCCTGAGATAATTTAAGGTAACCAAACCAACTATCTATTAAGAAATATTAATATATATATATATATATATATATATAATCAGCAGTATTTTACATGCTTATACATTAGACCACACACAACGATTAAAGAAGTTAGCTTATGAGAGTTAGCTTAGTTTGTGAGGTGAAAAAATTCACATCTGTAGCAAATTTTTCGATTCGCTTTTATAAAGTCTTCATCGGAAAATAGATATGAACCTCGAGTCTGCGTCATATTCGAAATCAAAATAAGTTAGAGTAATTTGAATGTATATAATCAATCTCTGACCCTTGGTAAATTAGCAAATGTAGGCAGAACGGGTAACGGATGCTTTAACGAATTACATCTAAACACAATATGTTACATGATTATTCTTTGGATGCATTCAATAAGTCCCATATACTGGCGACAATATGGATTCCAAATGAGCCGTGTTCTATTTTTTTATGCTTTATAGGTTTTCAGTGTTTGTCTAGAATCTAATTTACCTTAAATAATGATGTAGTGTAAGATGGTATATTTATAGTTGCTTGACGGTAGATTTTTAACCTGAGTATCATCGCAAGGTTCTATGGTTTCATCACAATCTTTCCTTACACCGAAAGCTTCAGTTTATTGGCAAGGATTTGAACTTACGTGAATCATCTTACTGTTAAATTAGTTTTTACCGTAAACCGGTAATAATACTATTTATACTACTTAAAATTTTAGTGTCTCCATATATAGAACCGACGAAGACAAATTCATTTTCGATGGCAGTCGCAGACACCGTACAATTACCATGTAGTGTTCTGTTTGGAAACCTTGCACCCTCTCTCAAATGGAAATTTATTGCTCCGGACACGGAATCGTCTTTTCTACAGAGGTGAGTAATCATTATCTTTCTCTTTTCCGCATCGAAATATGTTGGGCAAAACATATTTTCTTTCACTCTCCTGTATCAAATATCATCTCAGAATTCAAACCTTATATCTCTTTGTTGGCTACTCCTATATCTGTTCACTTTCATATCTCCTCATGACTTGCCTTCTCAACTTTCTATCATTGATGCTATTGTGAAATTTTCTCTGATATACTCATTCCCAATCCTATTAATTCTGGTCACACCACACATCCATTTTAAGCTTCACATCTCTGTCACATGTAGTTTTTTTTATTGATAAAATTTTTCGAAGCCCAACATTCAGACCCATATAATAGGACAGATTTTATGAAAAAAATATAAACCTTTCGGTTCTATTTTATCTAAAAAGGTAAGAGTTAAATCATATAAAGCCTCCTTATTAACATACGTAAAAAATACAGTTGAAATATTTCTTTAAAGCTTTATAAAATGTTCCGAAATAGATAATTCCAACAATATACCAGTACGGCTTCTATAACATAGCTTATAAACTAAAACGTGTCTGCAATCAATTTTTCTTAAGCTGATACTGAATTCAACATTTCTTCTTATTTGTGAATATACTGGTAGTATATCGATTAAAGGTATTATTTCTCTTTACAGAGACGGTTCAACAAATATGCTAAGTATAAAAAAGGCAACTAAATCAAATGAAGGCATCAAATGAAGGAATATTTGCATAGTGGAAAACGAAATCGGGTCGGATACTATCAAATATTATGTAAAAGTACAATAAATGTATTATAAAGGATATCTTTATCTGTTGTATAATTCTTATCAGTAATATTGAAAGAGTAAACTCTATCATCATCTTCTTACCCCTATCCTACCAAATTACGATATAACATGTTTTCCTCTTCCACTCTGCCCTGTCATATGTCAGTTTTCAGATCTTTTATACACATATATATTTTTCACATGATCATATTCGGCCTTCCTTTACTCTTATATCCGTCCACCTCCACACACTGAGAACCTTTCTAATTACATGATTACCATTTCTTCTCATAATACAACACGACGG
Source organism: Antheraea mylitta (assembly GCA_014332785.1). Taxonomy (NCBI): domain Eukaryota; kingdom Metazoa; phylum Arthropoda; class Insecta; order Lepidoptera; family Saturniidae; genus Antheraea; species Antheraea mylitta. The sequence continues at coordinate 101,358 of JACEII010000242.1, read as the reverse complement.
TAAGAAGAGAAAGATTCATGTATCAAAAGGTTTTGCTAGGCACTGATCATAGTTTACCTACTCATAAAGTTTAATTGTCCCAATGATTTAAAATTTGGGAAAAAAGATCATAAGAAATTTGAGAAAATACATTTGTTTTGAAATTCGATAATAAAGTACAATAAGATAATAGGACACATATGAAAAAGATATACCGTGAAAGAAATAAATTACATTTTTTTTTGTTATTAGCAATATGTTGGAAACAAATTTCAAAGACTTGGTCAATTCCGAAATGATATTACATACTGTGAATTGAAATTCAATACATAATGTTAGTAACACACAACTATTTATTATGTTATACATAATATTGTAATGAATATAAACGAAATGTTCTTCTTTGTAAATTTAAAAAGTAAATCTTTAGATAAAATGTCCGTAGTAAATAATAATAACAAGCGAAAAAGCATATAATTGTCTGAGACATAATATTATAAAACTTATTATAAACAGATCACGGGCCGGAAAAGCATACTAACTGTAAATAAAAATAATGTAATATGAACCTAAGAAATGAAAGAAATTTCAATAATAATAAAGGCCAACCAACCGACTTCAGTTATTGCAATTTAAGGATTTAGTAACCAGTGATTAAAAGGTGGAAATCAAGAATGTGATACTTTATTGGTTTTATTTGCAGTAAATCCTTAAATATAAAGTATTGATGACATGTCTGGCCTTTTTTGATATTAGAATATACCAACTTAGTAATAATAAATTAAGACAATTTTCAGTTATGATGGCAGTAAAGGAGTGTAAAAATTCCATATAATATGACGAAATTTGGAGAAACATGATTAAAAATGATGAAAATGTACAATGAGAATAAGGCTTATCATATCTTTAAAAATCAGACAATGACGACAGGTAATGCTAAGCAAAATTAATACAAATAACGCGTGGATATTACTGATACGGTACATGCACTAACGTTTAATACGTTTAATCAAAAATTCCTTTCACGTCAAATGCCTTCGTAAATTCCGCCAAACTGCAGCAATACGTGTAGCCTTTGTTGACGTCACGCCAATCTGGATTCTTCATCCACTCGATGTCGTTGCAAATGTCTTTACAAAGGACGTGTTTGCTCACTTCGGTGGGAGTCAAGTCCGGTATGTTAATTTGAATGATCACCACTGATATTTTTTTTACGCGATCTTGTACAACCTGGAAATAATGGTATAACATTGAACCAAAATCTAATATCTACTTTGTATTTATTATATTTTATTCGTGATAAGTTTATCTATTTAAAGTAATATTCGTATTTATTTCAATTTTAAGTGAATCGCATTCAAATTACTACATCAATTTTTATTGCTTTTTTTACTGATGCTTCATAAACACTTGGTTTACGCTACACAGATAAATCCTTTAGGAATATTGTGTATTGATGTCGATATCATTGAAGTATTTGTTACTTTCTTTCAGAATTTACAGTAATGATTTGATTGATGAGCTAATTTAATAATAGTCTTTATACAACCAACCTTCCAGAGATATCGCGATACCGGCTGACCATTGTTAGTAGAATCTCTGATCATTAATTCTTTCATTCCGGAGCGTTTATTAAGTATTTCTAATGGTTTACTTATTCCCGTCACAACCTCTAGAGAATAATCAATTGTCTTTACTAAATTTCTCAACTTGTTTTCTACTTCTTCCCAGTTCTATAATAAAGATTACATTATTAGTAATTACGGAGAGCATAGCGGTAAATTGTTATTAAAACTGATTCCTTTGTTGATGAGCTTGAAAACACAACGGTATGAGAATTCAGTTCCTTGTGTTATAATAATAAGTTGTTAGAAAAGTCTAGTAGTAACTAAAGGAAGTTTGATTTATTAAGGGTGATAAGAAAGATGTAATGCGTTAGACATGAATACTTTAGATATTAGACTCAAATGATTCGGTGATATACAAAATCGACTTACTTTAGTACCACAAGTGCTCCAGTGAGGAACAACATTTAAATAATGATATGTAGCCAATTGGCCCAACCCTGGAGGAACATCACGGGGATTCACCAACTGCCTTCTCGTGAAACAACATTCATCTTTAGCGTGGAAAAATCTATCCAAATCATTAGATATCCCAGTCAGTTGACTATTGCAGTCGTACAATTCCTCAAAATTAAAAGGTAACAAGCCATGCATCCATTCTGATATTTCAGTTTCCACTGTAGCTAAATATTTATCTAAATTATGTTTCGCATAAATAGGTACATTATTTTTTCTGTCCAGACATACGGCATAAACTGAGAAGAATTTATCAAACATTTTAAATCCTACCGTTATCCATTCAGTTTCACCATCGAAACACGGTTCTTTAGTCTCTATAAATTCAGGTTGTATTTTCTCTGCACATTGTAAATCATTAAATTTATAAATTTTACCATTAACCCTGAAATTAGTTTCGCCTTCACAATACGCTGTGATTTGATTATCAGGGAAGTTTATGAATTTTGTCCGACAGCCGAGTCGCAAGTAATCATGTTGTATGCGAATATAACCATCTTTAGCTTCAAATTTCGGCCATTTTAATGTTGGATCTAATACTATTGGCATATTTCCTGTAAGATCTTTTTTGATATCGATAACACAATCTGAAATGTATTTGAATAATTAATAATATCTATACTAATATATAAAGCTGAAGAGTTTGTTTGTTTGTTTGGTTGAACGCGATGATCTCAAGAACTACCGGTCCAATTTGAAAGTTTCTTATACATATGATCACGTTAAAACTAATAGGAGATGAGCACTAATGAAAAATGTCTCGAAATCGGGCTATTTTGGAAGCTTCTGCTGCGTGTTAATGTCAGTAATATATGCGTTGCCATGGTAACGCGATAACATTCTATCGCAAATATTTTCATGGTTTATTTTGTGTTCCTATTCAAAAAGTTTATTCTACGTTAGTTTTGTTTTCGATTTTTAATTATACGTGGTACGTTTATATCGCAAACATTTCTAAAGTTTATTTTGTGTTGCTATTCAAAAAGTTCAGTAGTAATAATATTCGTCCAATAAGACAGTTGAAGGAATTAATCCATACTGTCAATTCTGAAGTTGTCAATATGGGTAGTTTTCTTCTATGTCCAAGTTAATGTATAGGTATAAGCGCCAAATCCTCTATATAATATTTCGTAAATTTTTATCTTCTTAATTTTTAAGACAACAGAATTCATGCTCCATGGTATTATTTTTCATTCGTTTCACTTATGCGCAATAAACGAATCATATTACATAAAACGCCACCAATTTAACACAATATAGAGACAAGTAACACAAGATTAGGAATAAAATATAAAATTCACTACATGACAGACTAAAATCCCGCCAAAAACTCCTCAAAAACTTTATTCTACGTTAGTTTTGTTCCCAATTTTTGATTTGTGATATATTACGTATTACAAAAGTCCAGTGAGTGTATTTTATATTAAAATAAGTATTTTTTAATGAATACATACATCTGTGATGCTACAAATATCAACAATTTCTTTTTTATTCTGTCGATATGTCTGTTTTTGTATTTGTTCCGGCTAATCTCCGAAACGGCTGAATCTATTTAAACGGTTTTTTTCTTAGAAATGACTACGCTTTTGATCTAGCAAGGTCTTCTTCACCAGACTACAAGTAATATTTGAACGGAAATTTGACGGGCAAATGAGTAACTAATTAGCTGTTTTATTTTAAGCTAGCGGGTTCAGCAGATGTTGCTCGCCCTGATAATAAGACAAACTATACCTATACCTTACCCAAGAATCATTTTATATATTGGCGAAAACGATATAAAGATGGGTTCTGTAGTTTTTGATCTTTTCGCGAACAGACATATAGACAGACGTAGAACAGGACTTTGTTTTACGAGTACACTATGTAGTGATGAATGACATAACCACTGAAATTATTATTACTGTATTAATTTAAAATTTTGCCTACAAGGTACCTATGTCACCCGCTCTCGCTTCCCGCAGATGATTATAGTAACTTCTCCCTACATCATTACAAGTATACTTACTGTAATTACTCCTTTTAAATTCCGAACGCGAATCATACTTCGTCTATACTTTGAACGGTACTCACGTCTGTTATGCTAAGTTAACCATTACTGTTAGTACCTATTTAGATTACTAGTTGAATATTTTAGTTTTAGTTTAATCGTGCTATTCAATTATGTTTTTTTTTTTTAAACTGGTGCGGCAAAATGACTGTACGGTACCTGATGTTAAGTACAGTACAATCCACAGATAACGGTGACTGACGCTGTTAAATAACAACGGCAGTCATCGCCATCATGCCGACCTGCACATGTGCCTCTTCACGCCTCGTTTGAAGGACCCCATGTCATAAGAGGAAGGGAACACACAGGCTGGGAGGCTATTCCACATCTTCACAGTACGACATAGATAAGAATTTTCGAACTTCTTCGTTCGTGCCGGTATGGTTGCTACTGTAAATCTGTGTACCCGTCCGCGTAGTTCGGTATTGGATAGGAGAAGATGGGATGAGGTCAAATAACTCTTCAGAACACTCGCCATGATAGAGACGATAAAACACACTCAGTGAGGCGATGTTTCTTCGCAACTGAAGCGGTTCAAGGTAGGTGGTAATGTCTGCATCATTCACAATACGGACAGCCCGACGCTGCAACCTGCCAAGAGCATCAAGAAGGTATTGGGCGGAACAGTCCCACAGATGCGAACAGTATTCCATGCACGGCCTAACTTGTGCCTTATAGAGAAGGTATAGTTGGCCGGGCGTGAAAAACCGTCTCACACTATTTAGGATACCCAATCTCTTAGATGTTACAGAGATAACGCTCCCAATGTGGTCCCTGAGGTTGAGGTCGCTTCGGATGTTGATCCCTAGGATGTTTAGGCTATCACGTTTTGCAAGTGAGTCGTTTTGAAGAGTGAAAAGAGGAGAAAACTGGGATTTTTTACAAGAGAACACGCAAACCTGTGTTTTCTTGGCATTGAACTCAACCAAGTTACTTGTTCCCCATAGAGATATGAGTTCCAAGGACTGGTTCAGCTCACTGACAAGATCAGCCCTCATTTTCTCGGTTTCACCACGACTGGCCGTGGGCCCGGTACAAAATCCACCATGTACCGTACTGTCGTCAGCATAACAATGAATGCAACCAGAGTCTAACATATCATTAATGTGCATCAGAAATAGGGTTGGTGAAAGTACAGAGCCCTGAGGGACTCCTGCATTAACTGTCATGAACTGCGAGCTTTGTCTATCGACGAGGACACGTATTCTGCGTTCATGCAGAAAGCTGGAGATCCATCTACACAGGTGGTCGTGGAGACCGTATGCCTCAAGTTTGGATAGGAGACTTTGATGCCAAACCCTATCAAATGCCTTTGTTATATCGAGGCTAATTGGCACGGCTTCGCCATGTTTATCAACTGTCTTTACCCAGCGATGCAGCATGTACGCTAAAAGATCACCCGTTGATCGTTTTGGACGAAAGCCATATTGGCGATCATTAATTAAGGAGTGATCTTCTAGGTATCGGAGAAGTTGTTTATATATGATCCGTTCCATGACTTTGCATAACACTGAGGTTACAGCGATTGGGCGATAGTTATTGGGGTCTGAACGGTCCCCTTTTTTGGGAACTGGCTGTACATTGGTCTCCTTCCAAATATGGGGCACAACTCCAGAGAGATAGGACATACGGTATAAGCGTGTTAGAATTGGGGACAACTCGGCTGCGCATTTCTTGAGGACTACAGGTGGGATGCCATCAGTACCACTCGCTTTTCGAACGTCAAGTGAAAGCAGTTCCTTCCGCACATCACTTTGCCGAATACGGATTTCAGGCATTGTGAAATCGGTTCTTGGTATTACTGGGGGTAGAGTACTGCAATCCTCGAGTTGAGAATTAGCCGCGAAGATGTTGACCAATAAGGTAGCTTTCTCCCGTGGGTCATGGGCAAGTGATCCATCTGTGTACCTTAGTGGTGGCAGTGACGATTGGCAAAAATTCGCCTGTACTGATTTAGCCAACTTCCAGTAGGCTCGACTGTTAGTCGGATAATCTACTAGTTCTTGGTCAATACGAGTGACACGCTGGGCATCAGCTCTAATGTAGGCTCTCTTACACAACTTGGTGGCACTGTTATAAGCTGCCTTCAGGTTATTGATATTGGGATCCTTCTTTTCGCGACCCCTGATCCAAGCACGATACGTGGTCTGTTTGCGGTTAACAATATCATCATGCTGCATATCAAATCGATAACAATATCGTGGATTAAGTATAATTATAATGGAATTGTGATTTACTTTATCAATATCAATTGATTTCAAAGTGTATATTTCTACATCTACTATATGCCCAACTACAAAACTGTGTTACAAATATAAAACTAACAAATAAATCAATAGTAACCTACCAACACCAGATACAGTAACAGTGAACTTGTACTCCTCTTTTTTATATCCATTTTGGGCTACGCATTTGTAAAGTCCTTTTTCGCTAGGCTGTACATTTAGAAATATAAGTTGAGTTCCATCATCAGATATGACTAAAGTACCAGCTGAGTGTAATAGTTCTTCGTTTTTGTACCAAGTTATAATTGCTGGTGGGTTTGCGTCAATCTCACAAGTGATAATGCCTTTATCTTTGTACTTCAAAGTAATATCTGTAATCATATAAAATGTAATATTTTAAAAATTACACAGCATTATACTAATAAAATAATCACAAAAAGTTATTACTCAAACCTTTTTAAAGAACTACATTGCTAATTATCTCATCAGCATTCGTTTTTGGAACGAATAACCATATTTTTGATATTGCTTTCTCCTAAAACTATCTAAAGTATCTAGGGGTACATGGAGGTTTTTGCACAAAAACACTACACTCACTCCCTCTTATACGAAAGCATCCTACACTAGGCTTTTTATTTATCTTTCTTATAAATATGTTATTCTAACTAGTGTTAATGACTTGACCACACGTTGCTGTGGCTTACATGTTGAATTTATGATAAAGTATTTGGTATTATAGGTTGATGTGTCTGCCTAAAAACTTGATACATATGAAGCGTGTTTACATAGTAAATATATTAACAGAACACATGCATCTGAAAATAAACTGGAGTTGAGATACCTATGACATTCGTTCTTACAGTTCTTACAGTTTTGTCGACAAACAAATTTAAAGCGCCATCTGTTCAGGACTGATGAAACTTATAACTAATTACAACAATCAACATTGACAATGATTTAATTTGTAATTAAAAATATAAAAGCTGTTGATCGAAATATAGCTTATCCTATTTTTCAAGTTGGACAAAATTATACATATATGCCAACTTTTTTGAAGATCGGTTCATTACTCGTAACTTCGGAGTTCGTCGTCGACAAACATCATGATACTGGATTTTCATATATTTGTTATACATTTGCTCTCGTGTATATTCTACATTCTATTTGAGAGTATAATGCTTTTTAACACTATGGTACCTTTAATTTTGTTCCTCATATGTTATACTTACCTTTAGGCACTTGAATTGGTTTGAAATATTTTGTCTGAATCTCAATAGTTTTTGTAATAGTTCCAAAAGCGTTGGTAGCTGTACATTCATAAATGCCGTTCCTGTTTACCTTTTCAATGTTAAAAGTTCCCATATATTCATATGGAAGCTTCACGTCGGAAACCTGTAGAGTAAAATGATCAATTATTACATGTAACTACTCCATTTCAATGCTTTTTATTTTTAACTTAGCATCAACAAACGTGAAGAAATAACATTCTATCGAATACATTCAAACGGACACATGCGAAAGCAGTTCTAAGAGAAATTTCTAATTTTTACGATGAAACATTATCGTCTATAATGAAAAGATAGGTCTATAAGGATAAGGCCAAATAAACAAATCAATCCACGAAAAATATTAAAGTGACAGAGCCGATGACTACTTTTAAAAATATGATTTTTTTTAGTTGCAGTTGTAGTAGTATCTATAGAAGTTTCTCAGGAAATTATCAGAAATCTTTATTAATATTATTAAAAGTAATTTGTGACTACGTTTGTATAAGGTAAAGCACCCTAATTCTATTCACTTTGGACTAAATAAAAACATGCAAAATAGTAAGTATTGAATGTAGTGTTGCTGATAATGCAATCAGGATAATTAATGAATTCTAAGGTAATCAAATAAAGAAAAGAAAAAAGTTAATTAAAATATGTACCCTTGTCGCTAAAGCTTCTCCAATGGATTTGTCTTTCCACGTTATATGAGGTTTCGGGTACGCATTCACCATACATTTCAACATAAAACTTTCATCATATTCCACAATGATTTTAGGCTCTCCTTCAATCGATATAGTTGGTGCTTTGTTTTCCTTTATTTCTAT
>JACEII010000242.1:71859-82188 GCA_014332785.1 Antheraea mylitta | reverse complement strand
TAGTAATAAATAAATTATCAAAACATAAAAGGAATTATTTCAAACTGTTCTCTTTATTCAAATTATTGAGCCTCTCTTCGTTTGTTTTCAGTATAACTAAATCAAAATGGTAAACAGAGGCTTTAATTAACTAAATAACCAGTTGAACAAACAAAACTTTGAGTCTGACAAAAATAAACATTAACAAACACTTCAAACGTAACAAGTTATTAACGAAATAGGGTACCCAATTAAGTATCTCGAAAGTTCCAGGAGTACAAATTTATTAATAATTCTATTCAAGAGTCAATTGAATGTTGCCTTTCAATCAAAATATAAGAAAATAAATGTTAAGTCACCAATTTAAACGAATCAGTTCAAAGGCTGTGTTTTGTAAGATGTCTAATTGGATGATTGATTAATGAATGTTACCCGCAGACTATTTACTACCTACACGTAATACACTAATCATTAGCTTGATAATTAAACTTGTAACTTAAACAGATAAGTGTTACAAACATAATCTATAACAAATATAAAGTTTTGGATATGGTATGTTTGAAAACGTTATTCCCTGAGATTAGTACTGAAGTTTGATTTTTTCTGTTTCCTTTGATAGATCATTCGTCGAGTAAGGTTATATATACTTCTATACTAGTATTATAAAGAGGAAAAGTTTGTGACGTTGTAGAGGGTAATCCCAGGAACTACTGGTTCCGATTTGTAAAATGTCTTCTGTGTAATATAGCCCATTTCTCGAGGAAGGTTATAGGCTGTATATTGTGGCATTCCGCCCTTTCTTAATATCGTGGTTAATGCTTAATTTTAATATGGGGGTGTAAGGGGTGTCGAGTAACATCTTAAGACTTGAGACACCCAAGCCAACCTCACCTGCACGTAGTGCACCCTGCTGATCAACGAATGAGGCAATGGCGATAGCGGGGTGGTAGGGTTTTACAGCCTGACTCGCTTTTGCGCGTCGCGTTTCGGGATCAGCCTGTGCATATCCAGTACCAGGTGACTTTCGTCATTATGGCCGGCATGACAGCGGCGACCGACGATGGATGATCTGTCTCTCGGTGGTCGCCGTATCATTAAAAAAGTACTACGCTTACCATCAGGTATAGTGCAGTCACTTTGTCGTGCTGCAATGAAAAAAAAAATCATTAGTTAATTCCTGATTGTAACTTATAATTAAATAATTAGCTTATAAGACCGGCAATATTGCTGCAAAGACTTGTAACCGAGGGCCTAATAAAAATGTAAACCCACGCGTCACCCAGCAACAGTAACATGTCACTTAGACTTTTACCCGGGACGCGTAGGGACGCTAGTATAAGAGACTGTTTTTATGTAACCAATATTGTATCTCAGTGTATATTATCACTTATAGGTACATCTGCATTAAAAGAGCAGTCCACATCAACATTAATCATTTTATTTAATTCCACCTGTCACAACAACTAACACGAACCTTCGGGGCTACAAAACACCAAAATATCATCACGTTAAGACTAATAGGAGCGGAGCAACAGTGAACAATGTTTTCAAATTGTTTTTTTTTTCTCTTGAGAGCTTTCGCTGCGTGTTAACGTTAGCCTAAAGTAACTATTCCATGCGAACCAATTCGCGAGTAGAGGCTAGTATATAATGTACCATGACGTTATAACTCTTACAGTCGAAACAATTATCATACAAAATACAGGTCAGGAAGTGCGTTATCAACTCTTTAGGCGACTAACATACAACTAACTATGTTAACAGTAATTGATTGAACATTTCAAAAAAATTATCGACACTGAAACGGCTAATTTCAGCGTTTACTTAGAAGTGAATAGGTTATAAGCATTTATTGAATTCATATGTGGTACATAGTTGCATTATTTTGTTTTATCGTCGGTTCGTTGTAACATCTGACCACAATTTCACTCTCAATGAAGTACATAAAACTGTCATATGTCATCATCGTAATGTTCCAAGGGTAATGACAAATAATTATCACAAAAATGCAAAATAATTGCGTAGGCTCATTAAATCCTAATTCTCTGTCATTTCATGTTTGAACGCACTATCCGATTGCAATTTATCTTGACTCCACTAATGTCGATCAATCCTTCGATAACTGGCAGTAACGCGTCTGCTCATTAGGAGTCAAGTAAGTGTGTTAGTAATTTCTAGATTCCAAACATGGCAAGACAGTATTATAGCCAATTATATGATTCCATTTGCATTTGGGACCATACGCATCTATGTAGGTATTATGTGTAAATACTAACATATATTTGAATAATGTATTTTATAATTAAGGGTTGACATTATAACGGTTAATTTTTTTCTAAACTTTATCATTGTTTGTACATCATTGTACAAAAAAGTTAAATTCGTATTGAGTACTTGCTTTAAAAAGGTTTCATACTAAATGCACCGCATTCGCCCGAGGCAAGTTCGCGTTATCCTTTTTCCGCAAGTTTAACCTAACCTAATTAAAGCGAGATAAAAGGGCAAGTAGGCGAACATACAGCGAGCGCGGTGCATTTAAAACGTAAAATTTTTAAAGCAAGTATTCAATACGAATTTAACTTTTTTGTAATAACACCGCAAAAATCTATGGGCAACGACCAGAATCACAATTGATGATGAGGCCAAAAATGCTGAGCACGCTTAGTCTAGAAGGGCTGGCCCTTAAATGTAATAGCTGAGACACACCTACAGAGACTAGACAGAGACTAGAAAAAGACAAAAATTTTCAATTTTTGGTGAGTTAAGCACACATTACAAAATTTTAATTTAGATTCAGTGCAAAATTCGATGCTTCGTTAATTGGCAAGATATTCCAACGCATTATTATCATCGCTTGATTATACATGCATATTAAATTTTTGATATACCTGTGATTTATAACTTCTATCTATAGCTCGCGGCTTCGCTTGCGTAACGAAAGATTTAACCAATCTGTCGGAAATAGTACTTTTTTAGATGGACAGTTACCTTTTGTTATTTTCTGTATCCTTAACATGGTAAATAATAAAGTAAATTTTCAAAAAAAAGAATTAACCGACTTCAATATTAATCAGAGGCATAAAAATAAGGCACTGAAAACCGGAAAATAAATAGTTTATCAAATTAACCAAATTTAATGAAACATATGAATATGTGGCTACCAAGAGATGTATTGGAAATCGGTGCCAACCGAAAATCATATCATCTACATCTAGGTACAAAGGCACCGACTTCCAATGCATCTCTTGGTAGCACACATATTCATGTTTCATTAAATTTGGTTAATTTGATAAACTATTTATTTTCCGGTTTTCAGTGCCTTATTTTTATGCCTCTGATTAATATTGAAGTCGGTTAATTCTTTTTTTTGAAAATTTACTTAATTTTCCATTTTTAGTGTACATAATTTTTTTTTTCTATAACATGTGTGTCACCTGATGGTAAGTGATCACCGTCGCCCATGGATACCTACAACACGAGAGGAATCACAGATGCGTTGCCGGCCCTTAAGAAAGGAGTAGACTTGTTTCTTGAAAGTTGTGTTACTTTGTCAGGGATCCCATAATCAGAACCTAACCAAACTCTCATCAAACTACCCTTGAAGAACACCCTTTACAATAAAAAAGGAATCATCGAAATTGGTTGGCATGATATTGAGTTATTCGTCTATTTGTCGTATACACACTAAATGCAAATTTAACACTTATACGGTTTTGCACTGGATGCCGTTGACAGAACTGGACCAAAAAAATGGGACCACACGGAAAGCACTAGCTTCCAAATAAAAAAAGAATCTTCAAAATCGGTTCAGCCAGTCCAAAGTTATGAGGTAACAAGCATAAAAAAAAAGATACAGTCGAATTGATAACCTCCTCCTTTTTTTGAAGTCGGTTAAAAAATGTCATGAATCATTTATTTGGTAGTTTAGGCGTGGAATAGAGAAACAAACTCACGCTCATATCCATAATATTAATAAGAATAAAAGTGTTCCATAACTAATTTATAACAATTAACTTTCATAATTAAATTCACTGAAATTAATACAAATAACGCTTAATAATAATTTGAGGTCTGTTTCCAATATAAATTCTAAAGTCCTAGTTTATCCAAAAGTACTAACTTCTGGAAAGTCTGCTGTTTTATTTAATACAAACAATAACATCTAAGAACAAGTGGAACAAGAACGAAATGTCAATAACTTTCAACGGAACTTGTTGGAAAATTTTCTATTAGTTGCCATAGCCAATTACTAATTCACCGCAATGTCTATTAAGTTTAAATAAGTTACGCGTTTGTGAAGCTTTTAGACTGCAAAGCTTGAAAGAGGTTGCTTTCGATTCGTGCCAACTGGTATTCGATCAATATAATGGACTTCTCCATCATTAAAAGCAGGACAAAGGTGATTTTCAAATAAATCATAATATACAAAGTTGATTTTTTGCTATTTTCAACAAGGAAGTTCTAATAGTAAAGCGTTTTACAATTAACCTTTTATTTCGATACCATACATGTCAACATTAAGTTTCTAATGAGGGCCACTTAATTATAGAAAAAGCACTTGACTCATCTATACCTATACTAATATTATAAAGAGGTAAAGTTTGCGAGTTTGTTACGTTGTGAGTTTGTGAAGTCGTAGGGGATAATCGCAGTAACTAACGGTCCGATTTGAAAGATTCTTTCAGTGTTATATAGCTTATTTATCGAGAAGGGTTATAGGCTATATATCATCACGCTAGGACTAATAGGGGCGGAGCACCAATGAAGTATATTTCAATATCGGGGTTTTTCCTCTTGAGAGTTTCCGCTGCGTGTTAGCATTAGCCCAAAGTAACTACTCCACGCGAACAAAGTCGCGGGCAGAGGCTAGTTGACATATAAAAGCCCAAGACATACAGTTTCGGATAAAAGTAGCGCTCAAAACCGACTGCAAAAACCCCCCAATATACATACGTGCTTATAGTTTGCGATAAACTTATGATTTTGCAAATGCAACCTTACCTGAATGATATGAAGTTGTTTTTACAAGGACACAAGCGATACGAGACTAATTGAAATGACAGCATATTCCAAGATTATGCACTTATTTTTGTTTGCCGTTTGTGAGACATTAAGTGTGTGTGGATTATTTTTTGTACAGGAATATATAGAAAATTATTTGAAAACTGCATTAAATGACGAAACCACAATAGAAATGATTTTTTGTTAATACGATACGTTGCTTTCATTCTTTGAGGAACTTCGATAAAATGCGATGTATTGTCATTTCAATTGCAAAATTTCTTTTATTTTATTTTAGAAAACTCATGATCAAAACAGAGTATCTGTCACAATTCTTCTATAGGTATTAATATAGTTTTGAAAACGGAATTAGAATGTAGACAACTGGCAACATTGTACATTTAAGGGTAAATAAATACTACATAGTCCATGTCACTGTAAATATTAAAATGAATTTAATGGCACATTAGAATCCATTCCTCCTCTAAGGCTATAGAGTATTCCAAATAAATAGACGTACTATTTAAATGTACGTTTCTGGTAATAACAAAATTCTCCTTCGAATTGTCTAGTAATCTAAATTTGATGTTTTTATAAGTATTGAGGTACTATTCGTGACTTTTTGTCTATAGTAACAACTCGGTATATTCAAATGTATAATTATCCTTCTTCAAGTTTCAGGTTACCTTTATGTTTAGATCTATTACAATTGGTTTCGAGGTTTATTCATAAAAAAGGAATAAAGAAACTGACATATTTACCTACACATATACAATATTGGTTCGAATAAATAAAACTTATCATGTTGAAGTTCGAAAATGCGTTACAAAGTACACATTTCAAATTAATATGCTACACGTAATGTAAAGCTCGTACGTATAACGCGATGATTTATCATTTTACCGTATACGCTTCCATAAAATGTTTTAACGGGAAACGGTTGGTTTCAATATGATTATTAATAGTGATCACGAATACAAATTATCATATATGAAATAATATGAGCATGTACATTTGTGAACCACGATGTAAAGAATGCGAAACGCCATTTAACGACAAATGTTCCGCGATCTCTATCCTAGTGATAGTATAAATACGTGACTATGATACGTGATATTATGTGGCTTAAACCTCTCACGTACTGTACTATATCTACACTGATATCTAATACATTTAAAATACTCGAAACAGTTATAAAGGCTGCCTATAGGAGAGAACCACAAAATGAGGTTCAAAACGAAATATATATAAGAGTTGTTGAGGTATGTATGCTTGGTACACATATATGTTTCAACAACTCATATATATATAATATATATATATGTATATGTATATGAATAGTTAGCTTAGCTTAGGTTAGCTCAGATAGGTCGCGAATTGCATGTATCAGGCAACAGTCCAAGCCAAGGTGAGCCGTGTTGTCAAATAAAATCAGCTGAGTGATTTAAGTGCTCGCCTTAGTAGGCCGGTGAAGCTGTCAAGACCTTCCTAGGTCAATAGCGTAGTTAGATCGAAAAAAAGGTAGATGATAGAACCACGCTGAAGTTATAACTGGTTTCAGCATGAACGGGTCGGCTCGCCCGGGGTAGTACCATCCGAACCACAGAAAACCGACGTGAAGTAACAGTGAGTGGTTCGATCAGTGAGAATGCTGGAGACCAACTTTCCCTCCCCTCCTCTCCTCCTGCCAATTCCAATATATATAATGTCTCGCAAAATTNTTTTAGGGTTATATAGCTCACTAGCTGTTACCCGCGGCTCCGCACGCGTTTTTTGAACGTATGAAATAAATTTAAAATTGTTATTAGATGTGTAAATAACAATAATACTCTTTCAAAAATATTTGTAAGTATGACACGCACATCATCTACAGTAACAGCTTGAAGCTGTTAAGACCTTGCTAGGTCAATGGCGTAGTGATTTCTAAGAAAAAAAACCGTTCAAATAGGTCCAGCCATTTCGGAAATTACCAACAAATAAACAAACAGACATATCGACAGAATTGAAAAAAAGATGTTGATATTTGTAGCTCCGCAGATATATGTATTCATCAAAAAGTTTTTATTTAAATATATACACACACTTTATTCTTATAATACATAATATATCACAAACCAAAAATTCGGAACAAAACTAACGTAGAATAAACTTTTTAAGGAGTTTTTGACGGTATTTCAATCTGTCATATAGGAAATTTGGTATTTTATTCATAATCTTGTGTTATTTGACTCTATATTGTGTTAAATTGGCGGCGTTTTATGTAATATGGTTTGTTTATTGTGAATAAATGAAATGAATGAAAAATAATACCACGGAGCATGTATTCTGGGGTCTTGAAAATTAAGAAGATAAAAATTTACGAAATATTATATAGAAGATTTGGCGCTTATACCTTTACATTAACTTAGACATGGAAGAAAACTGGGTAGAGAATACATAAGAACTACCTATATTGACAACTTCAGAATTGGCAGTATGGATTAATTCCTTTGCCTGTCTTGATGGACGAATATTATTACTACTAACCTTTTAGAATAGCAGCACAAAATAGATGTGATGATAATGTTTGAAATAGCAACGTACTACTTATAATCAAAAATTTGAATTAAAAATAACGTAGAATAAACTTTTGAACAGGAACACAAAATAAACCCTAATCATATCTATACTAATATATAAAGCTGAAGAGTTTGTTTGTTTGTTTGTTTGTTTGTTTGTTTGTTTGTTTGTTTGGTTGAACGCTATGATCTCAAGAACTACAGATCCGATTTAAAAGTTTCTTTTAGTGTTAGATAGCTCATTTATCGAAGATGGCTATAGGCTACATATCATCACGTTAAAACCAACAGGAGTTGAGCACTAATTAAGAATGTCAAAAAAACGGGCTATTTTTTAAGCTTCCGCTGCGTGTTAATGTCAGTATTATATGCGTTGCCATGGTGACGCGATAACATTCTATCGGAAATATTTTCATGGTTTATTTTGTGTTCCTACTCAAAAAGTTTGTTCTNCGTTAGTTTTGTTTTCAATTTTTAATTATACGTGGTACGTTTGTGTCGGAAACATTTGTAAAGTTTATTTTGTGCTGATATTCTTAAAGGTTAGTAGTAATAATATTCGTCCATCACAATACAGGCGAAGGAATTAATCCATACTGCCAATTCTGAAATTGTCTGTATAGGTAGTTCTTATGTATTCTCTATACATAAGCGTCAAATCTTCTATATAATATTTCGTAAATTTTTATCTTCTTAATTTCAAGCTTACAGAATACATGCTCCATGGCATTAGTTTACATTTATTTCACTCATGCATAATAAACAAGCCATATTACATAAAACGCCGCCAATTTAACACAATATAGAGTAAAATAATACAAAATTATGAATAAAATATATAATCCCTACATAACACTGACTGAAATCCCGTCAAAAACTCCTCAAAAAGTTTACTCTACGTTAGTTTTTTTTTCCAATTTTTGGTTTGTGATATATTGCGTATTACGTATTATAAGAGTAAAGCGTGTGTATATAATATTCAAATAAATACTTTTTGATGAATACATATATCTGCGGTGCTACAAATATCAACATTTTTTTTTATTCTGTCGATATATCTGTTTGTTTATTTGTTCCGGGTAATCTCCGAAACAGCTGGACCTATATGAACGGTTTTGTTTTCTTAGAAATGATTGCGCTATTAACCTAGCAAGGTCTTAACAGCTTCAACGGACTACAAGTAATATTTGAACGGAAATTTTACGGGCAAATAACCAACTAATTAGTTGTTTTAGCGAGCGAAGCTAGCGAGTTCAGCAGACGATACCTGATATTATATCTATACCATAAAAGATTGAACACATATTGTTCGATAATGTATAGCTTAATATTTTCATTACTTTCTTATATAGTGTAAGTGAGCAATGAGGCTGATACATAGATAGTAGTTTAAAGTTCCAGCTATGTATGTGGCTTATGATAAATCTCATCCCATTCGATACACTATTAGTATTCACATATATAATGTACATATTACCTGTTACTGTAGATGATGTGCGTGTCATACTTACAAATATTTTTGAAAGAGTATTATTGTTATTTACACATCTAATAACAATTTTACATTTATTTAATACATTCAAAAAACGCGTGCGGAGCCGCGGGTAACAGCTAGTTTCCGATAAAATGTTATCATGTTACCGTGGCAACGCATATAATACTGACACTGACACGTAGCGGATGCTCTAAAAATAGCCCGATTTTGAGACATTCTTCATTAGTGCTCCGGTCCTATTGGTTTTAACGTGATGATATGTAGCCTATAGCCATCCCCGATAAATGAGTTATCTAACACTGAAAGAAACTTTCAAATCGGACCGGTAGTTCTTGAGATTAGCGCGTTCAACCAAACAAACAAACAAACAAACTCTTCAGCTTTATAATATTAGTATAGATTTATCGAGGAAGATTATAGGCTATATATCATCGCTAAGACCAATAGACGCGGAGCACCAATGAAGAATGTTTCAAAATCGGGGCTTTTTTCCCTCTTGAAAGCTTCTGCTGCATGGTAGCGTTAGCCCAAAGTAACTATTCCACGCAAAGGAAGTCGCGGGTAGAGGCTAGTTATTTACAAAGTTAGTGGTTCGTTTGATAAATTATGCCTTAGAACTATTAACTAAACCGTCTGAATGCTGCATTGTCATAAATATATCTGCATGAAAACTTTCATTTCGTCCGGCTGTATCGTAAACTGAGATTATGAAGCTGCAATTTAATAACACGACTTCGTACGGACGTGGCTTATTTGTATTTTAGAGATGACTTTCCCTTTGAGCAGTGTTTATCTTTAACTCTGTTTTATTCTAATGATATTGGTTAGATAAAGCAGGAAATGCTGTTTAAATTTTGCTAGATTTTTATAACTAAATACGAAGGTAATTTGGAAGTAACACAGTATTTATTCATTTTATGGGTTATGATTACAGTTTCTACATAATACAGGGTATGAAAGTTTCAATCCTAACAAACGTGTATATAAGTGAGTTAGTTGTGTTTTTACGATTCACCCGATACCAGGGGAACATAAAGAACGTAGGATAAGAAGATATATAACCTCTTATTAAGAAACTAGTAGTACCCGCGACTTCGTCTGCACGGACCTTTTTTTTCTTAACGTGGGGAAATTTCTTATGGATACCCACCCTCCCGGGGGAGAGGGTGGGTTATATCCGACTCGCACGTACTAAAACCCCACGGTGTACCGACAGACCGTAATTGTTGGGGCGGCAAGGGATCGTACCAGCTACTCTACCTTGTAGAGCCGCCCCGATGGTCCGCCCGGCGGAAG
>JACEII010000242.1:56962-71849 GCA_014332785.1 Antheraea mylitta | reverse complement strand
TTCAGCGTGGCTCTACCACATACAAAAGCTGACTGGAGTTTGTGAGAAGGATTATTCTGGAGTACATACAACAGGCAAAGGATTAACACATCTGTTACAATACTGACACCATGTTATACATCTTTAGTGATATTTATTTATGTTGATTTGATAAAATACATTACATAGATCATGTTACATCTAAATACATAAAAATCCAGTGTCATGATGTTTGTCCACGATGGAGTCCAAAACTACACAACCGATCTTCATGATACGTTGGTGCTTGTATATAATTTGGTCCAACTTGATAGATACGATAGTTTATGGTTCGATTAATGTCTTTAATATTTTTAATTACAAATTAAATTACTGTCAATGTTGATTATTGTTATCAATCGTAAGTTTCACTATTCTCGAACAGATGGCGCTTTACATGAGTTTCTTGACAGAAAGCTGTAGGACTGACTGTTACATATATCATAGATGGCGTCACGTTTTCATTTTTTTTTCAACTTCATTTAATCTTATGGTGCATGTGTTTTATTTAATTCAACATGTTTTAACTGAACCAAAGCATCGCATGCTTTATTTTATTAGCTTATTAGCTAGTAAAATATATAACTATATTGTGCATAAATACATTGTTCAGTACATGCATACACATGCATCTAGGATAAAATGCATGGAGAGGCAACATTGAAGATACAACTTTGAGAACAAATATATATTTGAATATATGCGTAAACACATGTTTAGCATGAGACGCATAAACATGTTGTTGTTTTGTAGGTGGTAGAGCCACGGTGACGCTATAACAAGTTTCAGCATGAATGGGTGAACGGGTGGTGGAACATACGGATGGAACGGTGGACGGATGCTCATCTCCTTTCCTTACTTCCCGCTTTCCCCAACTTGCTCTTCGCTCACTCCTCTCCCCATCCCCTAAACACAGGCTGACAACGCACTTACGAATTCCCTGTTGTTGTTCCCTTGTGTTGCTCTAGCTTTAGACATTAGTGATTACTAAACATCAGATGATCCGCCTGTTTTTTTTTCCACCTAATAATATTTAAAAAAAAAGGGATCTAATTATGTGAACACTCGATTACCCTCATATCGCTTGTGTACTGCGGACTATTCATGGACATATTTAAGAACTTCAATAATATATCATTCAGTTTTGACGCATGTGCCGTCAGCAAATCTTACATATCCGGTAGGGCATTCCCTTATGTCGGTTATCGCTCTGCCAGGTTCTTTGTTTATCACTCGATTAGCAGGATAATTCTTCTCATTCCCAGAACTATTATTAATGCTCGCTTCAAGTGATGAAAATTGCTTTGGTAATTCTTCCGCATTTGGCTTTGATATGGGTTTAGATATAACACCATATTTAATGCTGATAATATAGGAGACACAAATAAAAATTATTGCAATTTTCATGTTGAATTTGTTAAATGGACTGCACTATGAGAAAGCCCGACAACGGAGTTTTATTTATATGCCTTGTTTGATTGTAAGTTTTTTTAAAGAGTAGTTGCGGTCAAAATGGACTCTTTTGTTTAGCTACAACTACGTATATCAAATTGTTAATTAGCGTGCAACACCTTTTAATTCGAAAATCGACGATTTTTGTTTTAAATTTCATCTAATAAATATTCTAATGACGCGTCACATTACGATTTTTACGACATTTTCCACCTTTCAACCAATAACAGACCAGCCTTCAAATCACTAATTACTACATGAAAATGTCTTCATTATATGCAATAAAAAAACAGTTTTTTTACTGCCCTATAAAATGACTCTAATAGAGTTGCGCGGTGTTGTCTGCTAAGCGACGCTTTTGCTAATATTGTATGATAAAAAAATAAATAAAAACATAATAATAATGTTAGTTCTGACATAAGAATACGTACAACACATTTAATATATCATCACGCTAAGGGCAATAGGAGCGAGCACTGATGAAAAAGGTTTCAAAATCGGAATGTTTTTTCCTTTTGAGAGCTTCTGCTGCGTCTTAGCGTAAGCCCAGAGTAACAACTATTACTACGCAGACGAAGTCGCGGGCAGGGGTTAGTATGACATAAAATATACCACTTATGTGCATAAATATATAGTCAAGTATATGCGTAAACACACGGTCAGCATAAGAGACGCGAATAGATTGCGTGGAGGGGCAAAACAACGTCTTTATGTTTTGTTGATACTCGATTATATTCTTCAAATCATTTGTGTACTGTGCACTATATATAAATAATTGATCAGTAAGAAGTGAATTTCAAAAATTCATCAAAACATTGGGCCACATCTGCCGTCGAGAAGTTTTTTCCGTCCTTGAGAGCAGTGCCTTTCCAGGGTGGGGCTTCTACGAAATGTATAGTATAATCGATTATTCCGTTAGGAAAACAAATATTCTCTTCCTCATAATCGTTCTGAATGTTCGATTCATCTAATGAAAATTGCCTTGTTAATTCTTCTAAGTCTGGCTTTAATCTCGGATAAGATATAACACCATTTTGAATACTCATTATATATGTGATGCAAATACAAATGATTGCGAGTTTCATGTTGTATTGAATTGAACTTGTTAGATGGACTGTGCCATGAGATTTGTGCCATTTGAGATTTCTTTTTTAAAGAGTGGCTGTGGTTATATGGGATTTTTAGTATATGTCCATGTTACATAACTAAATAATTTTAATTTTATCATAATTATAAGGAATCATTAGTACTGCGGTGACCGTAATTTATTTACAAATTTATGTATTCGTAATTTATTTTATTCATCTTATTTATAAGTATCACTAATATCTTTAATAAATATCATGAAAAGCAGTCGTTTTTCAAGCTTATCTTTGCGTTCCTTTATAAAACATAACCTCTACACTACGATAATGTGTTTTTGGCGGGATTTCAGTCTGCCATGTAGTGGATTTTATATTTTATTCATAATCTTGTGTTATTTGACTCTATATTGTGTAAATTAGGTGGTTTTTTATGTAATATAGTTAGTTTATTGTGCATAAGTGAAGTGAATGGAAAATAATTCCACGGAGCATGAAATTCTGAGATGCCACAAAAACTCCCAGGAAGGTTCTAGCAAGGGATCCACCATCTTGTTACAATATTGATTTACACTATCCTTAATATTGAAATGATCGCACGACGCTTGTGATATTATTAATTACGTGACAATGGCAATAATAATCGGAAAGATTTATTGCCAAAAATAAAGTTAAAAAAAAACAAAAAAAACTACGATAACTACTATAACCTATAACCGAAACACGAATAACAAATAAAACGATATGTTTAGCGCCATCTATGAATGTTGTATAGACATGTGCTACAGACATGTATCCTTTTTGCCGTTGAATTTCGATTCAATAGTTATGACTACTATTATTAGATAAAATTTAATTAAGTTTTATTTTGATGCCACATCTTTAGCTTCTTCTCAAGAATTGTGAGTACTTATTATCAACATACGCTTAGAGTACACTACTTAACTAAAGTAGTAATGACATTTTTTATAAATCTATTCTGTGTGTTGTTGTTAGAACATCAAATAAATAAGGCAAGTTGGTGCATAATTGTATCCTGGATACAATCTGCTTTATACTACTCTTTTACGAATTTAATTGCTTATTATGTGGTAACCTTCTGATAACTTAAGCCACGACAAATTACCGTATTAGTTACATATTAATAGTAAAGTTAAAGATTAAACGCTTATTTGCTCATATTATGGTTATTTACACAAACATTATATTTAATTTCACGGTTAATCAGGTAGAATATCAGCGATAATGGAGGTAATTTTAATACAACAACAAATAATGAAATGCATTTTATAAGTATTGCGTAACGAATTAATAATGTCAGCGTAATTCTGCTACTGCTAAATATTATTATACTATTAGAAAATATTGTAATATTCTTTTCACGTAAGCTACAATTCCCCTGATTATCAATCATCGTGTCCATGTGCGTGAGCTTTGAATGTCTAGTAGGACGAGATGCTAAAACTGAACTGCGAAAAATTGAGAGCGCGTCCTTAAAACAATATATTTAATAACATTTTGCATATATCTAATATATAATGTTACCGATTTGCCGGACTGCAAATTTAAGCACCACGTCAAGCTGGTGTAAGTGTCAAAAGGATATTATAGAGTGGATCAGTATGTGAACGATAGTAATGTCTGGAATTAACTCCTCTCTGTGCATCCACTATAAGCTATTGTATGATGTATTGGAAATGTATGTAAAAAAAATGTACCCGATCGAGTTTCTTGTCGGTTCTTCTCGATGGCTGGGTTGTTTTCCGAACCGGTGGCGTATGTAAGGCAGAGTGCATGGTAAGCAAATAATTATATAAGAGCGCGACTTATGAACGGCGAGACAGTTACTGTGCGCAGACCCGCACGAAAGGTCGTAGATACTGGGAACATTGAAATTAAAACTACGCAAACTAACAATCGTCCCTTTTAATTCGATAACCCCTATCGTGACTACCTTCATCAGCCAATAGGGGCAGTTACTCAATTGGCCTACTCATACACACCACTCGAATAACACGCGAAACGCCTTATTAGGGCCTAAATTGAATAAAACATTTTTGATTTGTTTTGATTCGTTTAATAAAACTTACCTACTTTGTGTAATTAAAAACTCATTGGATGAAATACGTATCGTATATTCTAATTTTATTTTATTGAAAGTAGACTTTAAGTAGAAATGAATCACCTAATATGACTGGACTCTACGTTCATTAGATCCCACGCATGAGTCCCCATCACGTCGCGCTATTGGCGAAAGCGAAATAACGCCTGTAGTCCGTGGAAACATGGGACACAGATATCTGCTGGTGTATCTATTATCTCCATTAACAATAGTTATAACGAAGAATTTTGGGGTGTAAGGGGTGTCGAATAACATCATAAGACTTGAGACACCCAAGCCAACCTCACCTGCACGTGGTGCACCCTGCTGAATAACGAACGAGGCAATGGCGATAGCGAGGTGGTAGGGTTTTACAGTCCGACTGGGTCGCAACCACCATGTATATGACGAAAAAGCCCGTAATAGTGATTCGCTTCTACGGGTCGCGTTTCGGGATCAGCCTGCGCATATCCAGCTTTTTACAGGCCGGCATGATAGTGGCGACCGGCGATGAATAGTGTGTCAGTCGGTGGTCGCTATTATTTTTGGATTGTACTGTGCTTACTATCAGGCATAGTGCAGTCACTTCGCCGTGCTATAATAATATAAAAAAAATAACCGTAACGACTCAAGTCAACATAAAACAAGCAACTAGCACTTGTGGATTCCAGTGTCGGGGATACGGATTGACACTTTCGTCAATGATTGAAGGTGCCTTGAACGGACCAATGTCGAAACCATAACGCGTAGGCAGTAACATCACATATTCATCATAAAAGCAGTGCTTATTATTATACTCTTTTTATAACGTTTATTTATGTTGATTGGAAATATATATAACATATATTATGTTTCATAAAACACACTAGTGATACGCATAAATATATTTTTGGGTATATGTGTAAACTCACGTTTAGTGTAAGGGAGTCGTTCATTAATTACGTGGCAGAAACAAAAATATCACTTTTTTTACGTTAAAAATAAGCATAATTATGAGAAAATTGGTTTTAAGTAATTTTGTATACTAACATATACCAAAATCTGACACATTTCATGTATATATTTTACCAGTTCTTATTTACATATTAGGTAATATCATCACTCTGATCTAAGATTACGATCTAAAAAACCCCAATCTTTGTTTAAATAAATTCAACGCATTTACGCACAAAAAAGAAATTTTCAATGATCTCACATTATATTTGGGGAGGCGATCGAATAGTGACAAATCTCCTGATATCTCACGAAGGGGGGAGGGTAGGTTAAAAATCCTCACGTGATTTATTTATTTTATATAATCTTTATTGTACACCATTACCCACATACACTATAAAACATTTCGAGTTATGTGATTAGTACAAAGGGCGGCCTTATTGCTAATAGCAATCTCTTGAAGGCAACTTTTGAATATGTTACATCGTAGAATCAAAGTATTTAGGGTGTACAAATAAAACAAAAATTAGTAAATATCATATAAATTAGCGAAACGTACATTGTAACATATTATAAAATACAAATAATATATTGGCAATAATAATTTATGGCCACGCCCTAAGTTGAACGAATATGTTGCGTGGAGGGGCAACACGACTTCATGTTATGTTGGTACTCGATCACGCTCTTCATATAATTTGTGTACTGCGAACTAAATATGAATATTTTACCCATAAGGAGTGAATTTAGTCAATTATTACACATCTCCCATCGGCATGATCTATATTTCCTGGTGGACAGCTTCTTAGAATGACCGCGCTTTTGTCAAATCCATTAGGAGAAAAATAATTATCCTCCTTATAATCGCTATTAATGTTTGGTTCCTGTAATAAATATTGTCTTGACAATCCTTCTAAGTCTAGCTTTAATCTCGGATAAGACATAACATGATGAATGTTGATTATATAGGTAATACAAATATACATTATTACGAGTTTCATGTTGTATTGAATCGAACTTGTTAGGTGGACTGTGCCATGAGAAAGCGCGACAGTGGAGTTTTATCTTTAGCTACTAGCGCGTACGATTTCAGTTGTTTATAAGAGTGACTGCGGTCAATATGGACTGTTGAAATTATTTGTACCTACATACATCTGGGATGGGCTTGCCAAAAAAAATATTTTTGTATTTTTGCTCTCATCCCAAAATATCCTGAGATTTCGATAAATATTCTTATAAACTTTTAATTTCATTTTTAAGAGGACCTCTATCTGAATTTCAGTTTTAGTTTTTGTGTCTGTGTTTTCCCTTATGACCACGAAGTATTAAATATTGATTTTTTTTTTCTCGAACTGACTACGCTATTGACCTAGCAAGGTCTTAACAGCTTCACCGGACTAGATTATATATTGATACGGTCCTGACATATAGTTTGGAGTTTTTTTTCCGAAAAATTGTCATCTATGACATATGACAATATTTTCCGGACCCTACATTTCTATCGCTGGGTCAATCAAAACAATAAATATATTGTTGGCATCTTAGAAAGGCTTACAGATACTTCCGACTAGCAGATCGGGTTAGAAGTACGACATAGCATCGTTTAAAATCTCTGCAACTTTAATTACTATGGGATACATTAAATATATAACGAATACGAACTTTGAAATATTGTTTAGTTTGAGACTTTGCACAGATGCAATATTCTAACCTAGGTAGTCTTTATTATAGGTACACACCATAGAATATAGTAATATATATACACACAGAATTAAAACCTTATTAACCCCGGTACTGTTAAAAATCAGAAATCTTTAAATTCCATAGAAACAAATGTAGACCTCATGCGACACAGGTTAACAGACTGTTGGCAGCATATTCTTTGAAAAAAAAACTTGATTTATTATAGAACTTTGAAAAATCATAAATAATGTATTGTAAAATCATATTTCTAATGTAAAATATATTTGTACGAACTTTTTTTACTAAAACATTACGATGTCGTAAAATTAAAATAAAGACATGCATCCGCCATTTTGAGATCCGGGTTTTAAACACTCAACCGAGATGTCTACATGCTAAATAGATGCTAAATTTACTGTACTATTGAATTGAGATTATGTAGTGTTTTAATATTTTTCGTACTTTTAGTTACTAAGATTACATTTGTTGGTTTCAATTTGAATGTGCTCTATATCTAATACGAATATTTTTATGTATCTCGTACGAAACCCTTTAAGTATTCAAAAGCTATAACCAATACTCGCTTCGAACCTACTTACCTACTTTTGTAAATTTGTAATATATTCATTATGAAACTATTCTGTGTATTAGATTCATTTAATATTTTTTTCGTGTGTAAAATCTGCCTCATATTATTCTTTTACTAAATATTGCTTGTTATATGGTAACCTAGTGACAAATTAAAGTATGACGAATTTTCATGTTACCTGTTATTGGTAATGTAAGATTTAACGCTTATTTACAATTACACATTATATTTTTATGTGAATTATATATAACACATAGCCGTTTAATTTAATTTTAATGTTGAACAAGATGGACGTCAGCGCAGAAGTAGTTATTATAGTATAATAATGTATTATATAATATGTACAAGATAATAAATTATTGAATACGCAATTGTTTTGCTAGTAATTGACGGTTGTCGTTTTGTAACGCTAGGGCAATAGAACATTTATTATTAAAAATATACGATTCTAAGACGTTGTACTACTACTATCCTGTATTTGTAGTAAATCCTTCTTTAGTTGTGTTGAGCGGTATTTTTGTTAGGACAAAATTTATGATTCATAAGCGTAATGCACTCACGCGGCTTGTGTCAGACTAGCGATTCCTAGGATAGCCGCCTGTATATATATAAAAATGATATATTTCTTCGAGATTGTGGAGCCCATCATGTGCTTGGTTAATAAATAAACTGTACCAAAATGTACATAATTATTGTGCAGAGTGCCAATAGATGTAAAAGAGATAGATTAATGATAATAATTTCAATTTACAAATTATGAAATTTAACTATTCATACTATACATACTTATATATATACTATACATACATATACATATATACTACATTCATACTATGCATACATACGTAATTTATTTATTTACTGTTTTGAGTTATCACCTGAGTCGGCATTCCTTATGGTTGCCTTCACTTTTTCGTTGTTTTTATTACCTCTGTGTATATTATAATGTTAAAACAAAAAAAAAAAAAAAATAAACAATAAAATATTACCGAAGTTACAACAATCTAGTCTAAAGAACCACCAGAACGTCTTCGAGCATACTGAGGTACGTACTTAATCTTAGATTGTCATATACCTACCAATATCTCAAATACATTTACTATTCGATTTTGAAGAGTCCTCTGGTCTTCCGTCTTTGATATTCACGATTAAATGCCAATGAAATATGATACCCTTATATGTTTCACTATAAGAAAATAATTTTCGAAATCGCTCTATAAGTAAGGAATTGTTGATGTAACAAACATTTAAAATTTTCTTTTCTAACCAATTTTCAGTGATACTTGGAAAGTTACAAATGTCTCGTAATAATTCCAATGTTATAAAAAAATGGTAGATCCTTGTTAGAACTTTCCAGGCAGTCTTTGTGGCATCTCAGAATTCATGCTTCGTAGTATTATTTTCACTTGTATATAATATTACAGTTTTATTATAGTATAGATTATAAGATCAACTTGAGCAAGTGAATGAGTTTGTATACCTGGGATCGATGTTTAGTAGGGATGGAAGGTGTCACAGTGATATTGAAAGAAGAGTAAATGCTGGTAACATGGTGAATGGAGCGTTGCGCACCTTTATGAACAGCCAGAAAATCTCTATGAGGGCTCGTCTGGCTGTGCATAGAGATGTGTTGGTTCCAACACTCATGTACGGTAGTGAAAGTTGGGTGTGGCAGAAAAAGCATGAAAGTAGAATAAATGCAGTAGAAATGAGAGCGTTAAGAAGTATGTTAGGGGTAACACTGTGTGACAGAATAAAAAATAGTGTGATAAGAGAACGATGTGGTGTAAAAGAAGATGTAGTGACACGAGTTGAGAAAGGGATGCTCAGATGGTTTGGGCACGTAGAGAGGATGAACGAGAGAAGAATGACTAGGCAAATTTATAAGGCGAGTATGAATGGGAACGTTGGAAGAGGAAGGCCCAGACGAACGTTCCTCGATCAAATCGGGGACGTTCTGAAGAAAGGTCGGGTCAAGAGTACTCTAAACCGACGAACATGCATGAGAAGACTGATGAACGTTGAAGAAGCGAAAGATGTGTGCCAGGACCGTAGCAGGTGGAAGGACGTGGTCTCTGCCTACCCCGCCGGGAAAGAGGCGTGATTATATGTATGTAGATTATAAAATATAGAATCAAATAACACAAGATTATAAATATAATATAAAAGCTAGTATATAACAGATTAAAATCCCAGCTGAAACTCTCTTCAAGAAATTATATACTTAAATACTTGTGAAGTAAATAACTTGTGAATTTGACATACAGTTAAAACATAATAAAACAATATGAAAAATTTAATACATTTTTATTATTAACGAAGGTTTATTTTATTATCTGTTGCGATTATATATGAAGCTGACCGGAATAAACCGTCCAAGACGTGACCTTAAAAAGTCAATATTTAGGAGGTAAGAATCTGGTTACGACGAACATTGTAAGAAACTTATCCGCTGTGAGCTCTTATCAAAATGATCTCAGTATTCTGTATATCAATTTGTAAACAATTATATAGTCCATCTAAAACTGTGGATACATAATATTAAAAGACTACAGTTGTAGCGTGAATTAAAATAGTTTGTTACTCATGAGAATTGAGCTGGAACGCCGTGTAATTACATACGTTGCCAAACATATCATACTGAGCAATTATTGATTCTGTATTCTTCTTTCAACCAAACTTCATATAGGCTTCCAATCCTCAATAATTTGTCCTTTTGTCATGGGCACCATAATATGATAAAAGTCTCACATCTCTTCAGCTAACCGCTGTGATGTTTCGAAAGTTTTTACCAAATCGAATGAACTTCTATTTAAAATCAGGAAGGGTTTGTTTAGTTCTAAGCGTAATATTAACATCGCAAAACACTGATAGGTTTAAAACATAGTGAAGTAAGAATGAAAATCAATTATAAGAGTAGTAGAGGTCGATCAGAGTTCATATGAATTGCCATATGTTTTGTATGTCTTACTTAAGTCCCGTTTCTGTACGAAATTGCATAAGTTAACGGTCGAAACTGTCGATAATTAAATTATTTAAAGATCAAGAAGTAGCAGTAGAAACGAGTTCTAAATCAATCACATGGAACTTAAATAGTGTCATAAACTTTCTGTTTCTTTTTATTCTGCTTATACAAATTTATTGCTAATATCAGCTTCAATTCTTTTTATGTAATTTCATTATTAGAAGTATTAAATTCTTCAACTTCTCCATTCTTGAATTATTGTCTTGGGCAATGTTCAAAGTTTCATCCAACCTCATCAGAAAGTTAGTTAAAATCAAAGAAGAAAAATAATTAACAGAAACGTGGTAACCAAGCAAATATTCTAGAAGTTACCAAAAATATCTTCAAGATCATTCCATGTACCAGATGATATCCAGCTACTACCGTTGGAAACTTTTATATGTACATTATCGCTTCCTCCGTTTAATGAAATGTTATTGCCGTTTTGTTTTATGTTAATAGGTCCTTTAAGAGGTCCCTTACATGTTATTTCGAGACCGTTTTCATCGTTTGTTTGCTTACATTCGTCAGGTAAGCCACTTATAACGTTTCTATTTGGTGCACAATTTATAACTGCACATTTTACCATAATTATCGCGACAATACTGATTATAGCGAATTTCATGTTGAACTGCAAATTGCAAAATGAACTGTGAGTGAAAAGGGAAGTTATCTATATATTGTTGTTTCGCGTCTCATAATTATGTTACTGCAATCATTACTACCTATTGTTTTTAAAGAGTGACTTTGGCTAAAATGGTTTTGCTTTTGTAATAATAGACGGACTAATTCGTATTTGGATTATTTTGAATACAGTTTCGGGATATTAAATTAATATTTACAAGATCTTAAACTTTTAATAACCATTGTGATATGTTTGTTAAATTAACTCGAAAATACTTTTTTTTTTAATTTAAGCCCTCAGAAAATATTTATGGACTTCTAAGCTATTACCGGTTCGGAAAATAAAGAGGTATTCGAGAAGAACCGGCAAAGAAACTCAGTCTGGATTAACTTTTTATAATACATTTTCTATATCTTCTTCTTCTATACGTATAATAAGAATGTAAGTCTTGTGTTTGTACATTTACGATTTTCAAAAAAAAAAGTTGTTACAGATGTCTAGAAATAGGTAATAAAATAGATTTCAATATTTTTTAGGAATGCCTGTCTGTCTTTTTATCTGTATGTCTGTCTATTTGTATGAACACGCATATCTGCTAAAGTACTGAATTCACAATGAAACTACACCAAGAAAATCATAAAGCATATCTTCTAAAATAACTTAGTGTTTCTTTGATTTAAATCGGCCCAATCTATCCAAAGTTATTATAATTTTAATGATGACGCAGCGTAAGTACGAGAGTAAATTAGATTAGATGGACTTAAATTCAGATGACTTCATTAATAGCTGTTTTTACATATGGTTCCACGCGGATGAAGTCGCTTGTGCAGCATTTTTATAAAAATACATATATGCGTTTTTAGTGGATGCACAAATGAAGAAATGTATTTCCGATGTTAATTCCAGCCATCAGCATAGTTCAGATGTTGATCCATCCTATAATTGCTATTTCATATCAAAGTCAGCTTCACATAATACTCGAATTTACTATCCGGTAAATGGGTGATGGGCTTTAGGATCTTAAAGGCAAAGCTAACACTATTACCAAAAACTTGTTACTGATCTTACTGAAAATTCTGACAGTATTGTAGTATTTAAATAATTTCGGGTTTATATTGAAACTAACTCTTGTAAGTTTTTGGGGACACACATGAAATTCTCAAGAATGTATCGGTAGGCTACTTATGATACCGAATTCCTGAAACTTAGTCTTTAACGATTCGGGACGACCCATGTTATAACTTGCTCAAACTGTCCGTTTTTGTAGTAGTAATATGGTATCTACTTCAGGTGCCGCCCCACACATACCATAGAGTGTTAAACTATGGAAGTAAGCGAAGTGAATTAACCTGGCAATATCCATTATCTGGCGAATATTGCGAATCCTGAATGTAGAAAAACTTAATCATCCCATTCATTCTCTTAGTAACCATATTCATATTATAAATTTGGAAGGTTTGTTTGTTTGGTTGAACGCGCTAATCTCAGGAACTATTGGTTCTATTTTAAAAATTCTTTCAGTGTTAGATAGCTCATTTATCAAAGGAGGTTAAATCAAGAAGGTCATATCAAATATATATTATCACGGTAAGTGTATATAGGACCGGAGCACTAATGAAGAATGTTTCTAAATCGGGTTTTTGTCTCTTGAGAGCTTCCGCTGCTTTTTTTTTTTTTCGAAATGTCTACGCTATTGACCCACCAAGGTCTTAACAGCTTCACCGGTCTACTAGGCTTCCGCTGCGTATTAGTGTTAGTCCAAAGTAACTAACTCTAACTAAGTAACTAACTCGCGGATAGAGTACTTTTTTATATAACTTGGTCATCTCATTGGTCAGTTAGTAGAATCAGTTGTAGCAATCATTTGTATTGAAAACAATATGATGATCAATGATAACAAATTATCTAGGTGGTAGAGCCACGCTGAAGCTATAACTGGATTCAGCACGTATGAGTCGCTTCCGGTACTACCACGAGACCCACAAGAACACCGACGTAAAGTAACAGTGTATTGCTGTGTTTCAGTCAATCAGTGAGAGCGCCGAAGACTCACTTCCCTTCCCCTTTCCCCCAATTCCAAACACAGGCAGGCAACGCACTTGCGACTCTTCTGGCGTTACTAGTGTCTATGGATGGCGGTGATCACATAACATCAAGAGACCCGCTTGTTCGTTTACCACCTATGATACAAAAAAAAACAAAAATCGATTTTATTGCATCTTCTGTTGAACATCCTACGAGCTATTTATCTTGTTAGCTTACTTAAATTAGTTTAATTCATTTTTTTTAAGATTCAAACTAAACTAATTACCTTTGATCCAAAGGTGGTGTAAGGGTGTAAGGGGTGTCGAGTAACATCCTAAGACTTGAGACACCCAAGCCAACCTCACCTGCACTGGTGCACCCTGCTGATCAACGAACGAGGCAATGGCGATAGCGGGGTGGTAGGGTTTTACAGCCCGACTGGGTCGCTACCACCATGTACATGGCGAAAAAGCCCGTCATAGTGACTCGCTTTTGCGCGTCGCGTTTCGGGATCAGCCTGTACATGTCCAGTACCGGGTGACTTTCGTCATTATGGCCGGCATGACAGCGGCGACCGACGAAGGATGATGTCTCTCGCTGGTCGCCACTGTTTTTGGATTGTACTATGCTTACCATCAGGCATAGTGCAGTCACTTTGTCGTGATTCAATAAAAAAAGACTAATTCTCCCCATACTATTCAGGTCATCACATGATTGCCTTATGACATCTTATTTATGAATTATGTAGCTTGTAATAATTACAGCCGTTAAGAATAACTACATTATTGAATTTAACGCTTAGTTACAGTTACTCATAAATTTACGAGTTTATTATTGTAATATGCTTGTAAGTTTATAATTTTATATATAACTATCTGTACCCGCAGTTCCGCACGCGTTTTGTTTAAATTGTAATAAAAAAAAATTAAAGATCATGTACAATTATGGAAATACTCTTTAAAAATAATTGTAAGTACGATACACATGCCATTTATAGCAATATGTAACGTGTACATTAGATATATAAATACTAACAGCGTGCCAAATGAGGCTTACCGTCAGCAACATATTTTTGAATTTTAACCCATCATATAATTACCTTAGTGCTTACTTACACTGTGTAAGGAACTAATGAAACAATAAATCTAAATATTATTATAAATATTTACATTACATTTTATATACATTGCCATTATAATTAAGATTTTGTGACTATACAGAAAATAAACTCTTGTTTGTACTTGTATTATGGAACTCTTTAAGTAAAACGTTTATGGTCTAAGATATTTTTAGGAAGACCTCTTGTATCTTCAAAATTACTAATAGTTATCATGTCAAATTTTAAACAATAAGCTGATAATGTTTTTTTTTTTTT
>JACEII010000242.1:4087-17028 GCA_014332785.1 Antheraea mylitta | reverse complement strand
GCGGTTAACATCGGCTGGGGTCTTGCAGTCAGTTGTATGTACCGGTCTTGCCGAGTGGTTGTACTCCTTTTACGGCCTGGATGCTGTTCAGCGGGTTCTCCTGTATTATTGTAGCACTGCCAAAGACGACAAATAACACTTCTATGAATGCCAAAATGTCGAGATACCTGAAATTCATTACTTCCCGCTTGCAACATCCCTACAGCTCTTTGCATTTCATCTGCCATCAAATGACGTCGCTTCATGACGTAAAGAATATCTAACAATTAAATTTTGTCGCTAACTTTATTTAAATGGTTGGTAAAATTATAAAATCAAGACTAAACGTAGCAATTAAAACGCACTTAAATTCAAACAAATTCGCAGTCATTTGAATTTTATGAAAAAACAAAACATAATCAGATTTTTTTTTCCACCAGGCCAGTATGTCATCAATAACAAAAAAGTTTACTTACCTACGCACTTTGTTTGAGTAAATACTTAGAAATTAATTAATATAAATGGTACAATTTGTAATATCACGCATGTTGCTTATACTTTTTTGATGTGTGTATATTGTCTAGGTAATAGGGGTTAAATATGAATTCTAGTAAGATATAATTTATTGGCTGTGCTAGAATGTTCCTGCAGTCTAAGCCGTGTGGTCTGAACTGCAGCGGTTACAGCTAAGTTGCCAAAATTAATTTATGTCTCTTGTTGTTTATAAGTCAACAAGTGTGTTGAGGTAAACTGTATCTATCGATCATTTATACATATTATAACACTGTAAATCTAACGTGTCTGAGCTTTTTAGATTTTATTTTTGACTTTCATACAAAACGGCAATTTCATAGGTAAAGGCGTAATATGATATGTGTGTCTAGGAACAGTACTCAATGACCAGTTTTCCTCTACGTTTGACGTGTTTCTCATCTTAGTTTACATGGTCATTTAACACCAAATGCGGTCGTAGTAGGTGAATTTATAACGCCAGAAAATATAACTTGTGTGTATTCCAAGTTATTTAATTTAAATTTCGCATACATAAAGTTTATGAGTCCCTTTAGATGAATCAATTAAGTCAGCGTACTGGTTGGCTTACGGCCAGAATGTTCCGGGAAGCTTATGGGATCTAAACGTGTGTTATGATTTATTTGTTTAAATGTATCAACTGAAATTATCATACCAATAATTTACTATGTAAAGAAGTAAATATAGAAAAATAATAACTACTCTTGGACGTTGTACAATTGGGACATTCTCCAAATACAGTATAGGTTTTAGCGTTTCCACTTTCCAAATTTCAGTGGAACTGGTTCTCAAGTTGGTAGATGATAGAGCTACGCTGAAGCAGTTACTGGTTTCACCATGAATGGGTCGGCTTGCCCGGGTTACTACTACCCGACTCACAGAAACACCAACGTAGAGTAATCGTGCTTGCATTAATATTGATGCGTTTCGTTCGGTCAGTGAGAGCGCCGGGGGATCTCTTTTATCAACTAAGCCATCATCCCTTTATATGCTACTTTATGGCACTGGAATTGGGGCTAGGAATTAGGATAAGTCGAAATTCTT
This sequence comes from Antheraea mylitta, assembly GCA_014332785.1. NCBI lineage: Eukaryota > Metazoa > Arthropoda > Insecta > Lepidoptera > Saturniidae > Antheraea > Antheraea mylitta. The sequence continues at coordinate 15,474 of JACEII010000242.1, read as the reverse complement.
AGACTCATTCACACTTATCGAATGGTTAATAAACAAATTCACATGCTGCTTTTTGGAAGATCTTATTAAAGACTAGCTCTAAGCCGTGTATTTTCTTAGTACTGCGAACGTAATTAAGTTTTCTTAAACAAATCTATAAAAGATCCATGCATATCCTTGCTTCTTCTAAACTAACCAATGAATTTTGATACGTTTTTAACTATTGTTTAGATAATTTTCTTGCAAAGGTGTACGTTTATGTATATTTATAATCTTTATGTATTTCATTCTTCTGTCCGTCTGTATGTGACTGAATCTTCTTCTTCTTCTAATGGCTTTACAGGGAAAGACCGAAAAGATTTCCGAAAACTAACACATTCGTTAATCAAATATGAAAGAATCGTATATCTTAAAAATATATACAGAGAAATTACACGTGATATATGTTTATTTCCTAAGGAAAATCTATAATAATAATTCAGCAAAGTAACGCTTTCATCAATCAATTATCAAAGAATCATTGTAACGTTTTACGCATACCATTCTAACAAATATATTGGAAAGTATGACTGATTTTAAAATTATGCCTATGGAAATGTTCTTTATGTAGCTTCTATGTCTTTGACGAACTGTAAATAAAGCGCTAAAAAGCATCTAAATTGTTTGTGACACCAATTTATACATTTATCTTATGCGAAGTCGGGTTGGTTGCTAGTAATATATAAAGAGATGATTGTCATATTCCAAGAGTTGAATATTAATAATGACTTCATTAGAAGAGGCTATACGAGAAAGATTCAAAATATGCTCTCGTTGGAAATTCATGTGGGATTTCTTCTTTACACCCTGATATACCTTAATTTACTTTCAGAAAAGCTTTCCGAAACACACGCCACCGCTTAATTCAATTAAGGAGTCGGTTATGTTGAGGAACGATGTGATATTTAACCAAAAAGTAACAGCAAGCGTCTTAAAATAAGGATAATAATTAATTTGTTATATAGATAGAATAAAATTAATCATTAACATTAAAATTATAATTCTAATGTTCCGCTCTTTTGAGATAAATTGAAATAAAATGTTTCTCATATCAGGTTGGTACATATTTTAGATAATTGTAAATCGGTTCCAAATTTATAAAAATCAAGTTATAATTCCTAATTTTAATATTAAAGAAACCCCTATGGTAATTTATTCTTAAAGGGAAATAACACGTGAAAATATAAACATATATGCTTTTATAGGAATTTTAAAGCAATAGCTCTCTTATGATTTTTCGCTTCAGTTCGAAAGATATTCGGGATCAAAGTTCAAGGTATCGTTAATTCCGCTGTGTTATGGGATTTTATTATATACATATAATAAATGTCAAATTCGTTTTTATTTTAGAAATAAGAGTATAGTGTGGTTGTATACAGCATTGTGTGTTTATGTGATGTTCGCCAAAATATTTAGTTTTTGGGGTGTAAGGGGTGTCGAATAACATCATAAGACTTGAGACACCCAAGCCAACCTCACCTGCACGTGGTGCACCCTGCTGAATAACGAACGAGGCAATGGCGCAAGCGGGGTGGTAGGGTTTTACAGCCCGACTGGGTCGCAACCACCATGTATATGGCGAAAAAACACGCTTCTACGGGTCGCGTTTCGGGATCAGCCTGTGCATATCCAGCTTTTTATAGGCCGGCATGATAGTGGCGACCGGCGATAGAAAGTGTGTCAATCGGTGGTCGCTATTATTTTTGGATTGTACTATGCTTACCATCAGGCATAGTGCAGTCACTTTGCCGTGCTACAATAAAAAAAAAAGTAAAGTGTATTAATGATTCACACATACATACGTGGAGACATACATCAATAATTTTATTTTGTCTATTTTTATTGTATTGCTTTAGAACAAAGTTCGGGCTCTTTCTAGAGACTGCGAAGTTTTATGAAATTGTAGACAGAAATATTGAATGAAATGATTGAATTTCTTGATGATTAAAAAATATATATTTATTTCGTTATCCGATTACTATATATACAATATTTAATGGGTCTTATATTGCTCCAGTTCAATGTTAATTATGAGATACGAGTTCATTTATATATATATATCATGTCGTTTTTGAAAATAATCTTTGTATGGTATACTTGAACGTGATCGTGTCATCTCGGCTCATATCGTTGAAATATCGTTTGTCTGAATAAGTGCTCAGGTGCACCATCGCACTCTGTTAAATTAGCCAGGATAATGATATTGTCTAAACGGTATTCAATATTTCAAGGTGTCTTTACATACCTTTTCTCTCGACTTTATGCGGTATGTTTTAAAAACCGGGGTTTGAATTCAGTAGATATTTATTTGGAGTGTATTTCAATACTTTCGGCTTGTACATAGATTTCCAATAATGAGGTATAGGGATGATCGATATTTGTCGATGTTGAAAAAACATCGATGTTTAGCTGAAAAACATCTATGTTTTGAATGTTTTCAAACATCGGTGTTTATCGTACATCGATACTATTGAACCGATGGTGACATCGATCTTTTTCTGATATCTATCATCCCTAATGGGCTATGAAGAATGTAATTAGTTTTTTTTCGCTTTATAGAGAACTAGCGTTTGTTAGTGGTTTCGCTACCGTTCTTATAAATTTCACAGTTTGCCGTTGGGAATAGTAAGTACTAGTTTTAGGATGCAATGTGTTCTAGAGACTTCGTCAATCTTTTTGGCAGCTGTGAAGATAGTCACAAGTTCGGGCTTGTGTATAATATCACTAAAAGTATAATATAAGAAAAAAATAAAATATTCTTATAGGAATCTGAAACTTCCATAAATGAATGGTACGCAGCTATATCCCGAGCTGTCAAAAAGTTTGGAACAGACTATATATCATTTCCTGTAGTCCTGAAAATTTGTATATAAATTTTATGATGATTAGTTGAGTAGAATAGCAAATATACAAACGACCACACATTTGCATTTTATATTAATCAGGATTTCAAATTATCGAGGTTCTATTGTAGTTCTAGCCTGATCCATCCTTCGTTATTCAACTTGTTTGACCTCCTTTTAGTTCAACAATACTGCTGTGACATTTGTTTCAAATTCGAAACAATTGAACGACACGTTCTAGAACTTTGTTCGGTGCTTAATTTAACTGACATAGTAGATCTATACTCCTTTTATCTCGGTAATTGAGTTTTTGTCGGATTATTTGTCTGTCATGTGAATATTATATATTATTCATAATCTTATGTTGTTTGACTCTATATTTTGGTATATTGGCTGCATTTTGCTTAATATAGTTCGGGTATTATGCACAAGTGAAGTAGATGGGAAATAATACCACGGAGCATTAATTTTCGAGATGCCACAAAAACTTTCTGGAAATTTCTATTTTTTTTTTATGTCATAGGAGGCAAATGAACGGGTGGGTCATCTGATGTTTAGTGACCACCACCGTCCATAGACACTTGCAACACCAGTGGAGTCACAAGGGCTTTGTCAGCCTGTATTAGGGGGGAGTAGGGAAGTGAAAGGTGAGGAGAGGTGGGCCTCCGATTCTGTTACTGACCGATCGAAACGCAGCATTGCAATCACTGTTACTTCACGTCAGTTTTCTATGGATCGAGTGGTACTGCCCCGGATGAGCCGATCCATTCTAGTTTAAGCCACTAATAACTTCAAGATGACTCTACCACCTTCAACATTAAATTCTAATATGGGATCCACCATTTTGTCAGCACATTGAAATTGTTACAAGTTACTTGTAATATTATAACCTACTCGATAATAGAAGTAAAAATCTAGAAGATTGGTTATCTGTATTCAGGTAACACTGAGTTACTTGTCATTCTTTTTGTGCATTGTCATCGTATGATTGTAATGACATTTGATTTAGTAAAATTAATAAAGTACCAGTTTGTATTAAGTGTGTAAGTGTGTATTTATTAAAATATAATATTGATAACACAATAAATAACAGTTGTCAAAAATACATTTAAAAAAAACTTTCGAATTATAAACTATTTTGTTATTGCCAAATGTAAATGTATACGCGAATGTTAAAACAAGCTTTATATGTAAACAAGAATTAAGGACCAAAAAGTATCACAAAAAAAAATTAAATGTATTCAAGACTTGTTAAAAAAATACAGTTTCTCTGTCTGTGTATGTAATGTAGTTTGTATGTGTGGGACAAGGAGTTTAAAAGTATACAAAGAAAATACCAAAAGTACCTTAATAATATACTAATTCTGTAATACTCCCGAAACACAATGCCCGTATTGTGTCTAGTACTTTGTTAACCATATACCTTCGTTACGTATCACGATTAATTAATTTGGGTAGAATAGACAAGTTGTTATTGTAGTATAAATCATTAAACCGGATAAACACGAGTTCTGAACAACAACATATCCGGTTAGACTATAATACAAGTTAGTTCATGCGTTTTAAGTATTATAGTATATATATGTATTCGTTACATGCTATTAATAATTAATTTAGTAAATACATATAATCATTGTAGAAGAAATCACTAAACTGTATAAACACGAGTTCCGCATAGCAACAGTCCCTGTTTATCTACAATAAAAATCGTATAATCAGTCTTCAGATTTAGTCGTATGTATTTATACGTTCGTTACGTAATAATCTACACACACACACACACACACACACGCGCACACGCGCACACGCGCACACGCGCACACGCGCACACGCGCACACGCACACACGCGCACACGCACACACGCACACACTGTCAAAACAAAACAAAACAAAAATAGCTCAGATGGAAATCGTCTGCTTCGAAAATCCGCCTGGCCCCAGTTCAAATCCGAGTGACGGCAGCAAAAAAGATATCATTTTTTAAATATTTTTTTTTAAATAAAATGCTAACTCTGTAAGGTAAACCAAACCGTTTACTTTAATTAAAAACTAATTTTATCATTATTATTATAAGAGAGATATCTTTTTCATTTTTTTTTTTTGTGAAAAAAAAACTTTCTGGGGCAGTCCTTACAGTTTATTTTAATTTAAAAATGTTTTTTAAAGAACCAAGCTTGGCTTGGTCGGTCAGGTTCTAAGTAATTAATTTAGTAAAACATTGTGGTACAAAATCACCAAACCGGATAAACTCAGGTCTCGAACAACAACACACCCGGTTTGGATGTAATAAAAACCGGCTAATCCAGTAAACATGGCTATTGAGTGACATGCATCTCGTATTATTGTATTACACTAAAGGAAAGAACTCGAAAATTGTTTTAGCAACACTCCGGAAAATTTCATTTGGTCTTTGTCTCGGAACATTTCTTTTCCATGGGGACCTTTGTGTACATTGGTGTAGAATTTCAACGGTTTCCTCTCTTTTGTGCTCGGTTGTACAAGTTGTTTAGGCCGTATCCTTTTAGTAGATGACAGTGAGCTATTTTTTTGTTTTATTTAAGAAATGGAATCATTTTGTTATTTTAAACATTTCTGTATATTAATTCTAGCCACGTATATACTTGTTCCTAGACATTTGCGACATTTTTTTTATAAAAATCAGGAAGTACAGACACGTTACATTTACATTTTTTATTATATGTAAAGACATTTTAGACAGTATATTAATTAATCAAAAATATGATGGGCTACGCAATTATTACATATGAGCATGTCAAGGTCATCGGTGACGTGAAGCCAAAGTTTATGCATAATGAAAAGATAAACCAGATCGAGTTTCTTGCGGATTCTTCTCGATGAATGGGTGGTTTATCCGAACCGGTGGTAGCTTTGATGTTCATAGGTGTATTTTCAGGACCTAAGGTGTATAAAGTTTTTTTTTATTTTCATTTATTATTTGTCTGTCGTGTATGTTTAATCTGTTTGGTGTATTTATTTAGAAATAAGGTTATCCGGTTTAAAAAAATGCATTTTAAAAATTTAAATATTGTACTTTTCTATTAAAAATGGAATAATTTGAGGATTGTATACAAGCGAACTACCTTATCATCAGAAGGGGGCAACGTACGAGAAGATATGACATGATTTGTATGTAGTTTTTTTATGCAGTTTTCCCTATTTTTCTAAACATTCTCTTTTAATTATAAAAAACAACAAAGATAGAATTAGCCAAATAGATGCAGATGTTATGAGGTGATGGGTATAAATACATTCGGTAATTGATTTTTATTTTATCAGCCTTTAAGAGACTCACTGCAGAGTTTTAGTCCTCTTCCCGAAGGAAGGTATGGGCATAATTTCCATGATAGCACAATAAGTATTGGCGGTTTCAAGATCCAAGAAATCCACAGTTGTGTGTATTCCCACATACAGTAGTACTACAAGAACATTCCTCACGTTCAGGTTTCCTCACGCTGTTTTCCTTGGCCGATACTGTTACCAATTTAAATTAGTAAATATATGCGAATTCCGAAACACTCGCTGGTACATACTGGGGTTCGAACCTGCGGACATTGGATTAATATTCCACCGGTCAAACGACTCGACCACCAAGACTTTTTATTTATATTAGCTGTGCCGGCGACTCTATCCGCTTGGAACCTAATAAAATAGTGACTAATAAAATCATCTGAATGTATTAAGTCCATTTACTAATCTACTTTTCATAAGTAGTTAAGTCGCGTTGTCATTAAAATTACAATAACTTTGGATAGAGTGAACCGATTTTAATGAAACCAAGACTACGTGTTACTCGAGGATATGATCTATTATCTTCTGTTCTGTTCTGTTCGTACAAACAGACAGACATTTCTAAAGATGATTGAAATGTATTTTGTACTTCTTCTAAGACACTTGAAACAATAAAGGTACATCGATTGTAGGTGGTAGAGCCACGCTGAAGCTATTACTGGTTTCATCATTAATGAGTCGGCTTGCCCGGGATAGTACCACCCGACACACAGAAACACCGACGTGAAGTAACAGTGCTTGTATTGTTGCGTTTCGTTCGGTCAGTGAGAGCGCCGGATGTCTACTTCCGACCCCCTGCCCCTCCCCCCAACCACAGGCTGGCAACGCACTTGCGACTCCTCTGGTGTTGCTAGTGTCTATAGACTGTGTTACTTAACATAAGATGAATCGCATTTTCGTTTGCCTCTTATGATATAAAAAAAACAATGTTTTTTATAAAAATGTAAAAAGTACATACACGATGTATAGAAAATAAATAGATATAACCCAATTTAATATTAATGATTTCAATACATCGCATAGACAAGTATTTCTAGATATAGCTGATGGCACAATTGAGGGTGTTGGTACAAGTAAATGCCTAATAAAAGGGGAGAACTTATTACTTGGATACGAGTTATCGCGTATTATTGTCCCCCGGGCTATAGTGAGGCAATGTTTTGTGTAGAAAATACTTCTATGTTCATGAATTCATAAATGTGATAGCCCGAGTCGCTATGTTTTGTGACGTATTTTACTCAATATTTCTGTGAATCTAATATAGTATATGTGGGCGATCGAGCCTAGCTCGGTTCATTAAAAACATTTTTAAATTGCAAATAAATTGTTAGGCTTGCTTTACAAAATTAGCATTTTCTACAAAAAAAACCATACATAAAAAACTCTTTTGGTGCCACGTGGATTCGAACTGGGATTACACGGATTTTCGAAGCAACCGATTTCCATCTGAGCTATTTTTGTTTTGGCAGCGCCGGCGAAATTTACCTTTATATTCCAGGTATATTTTTTTCATTGCCTGAAAACTCAGTTAAAAAAGTTTTCTATGAATAAAATCTAGCTAGATCGATTTGTCGTCCCCGAAACTACGTACATAATAAATTTCACGGAAATAGATGACACCGTTTCCGATATCCTAAATATATATAGATATAAAAATATACAAGGATTGCTCCTTTAAAGGTATTTTCATAGATTCATAGATTAAATTTATTTGATAGAGGTATAGCTTATGGGTTTGCATCAAAAATGACCTCAATGTGCTAAGGAACCGTTACCATTGACTTCGACATGCTCGTGACCTATTGCGTTTGTGCCAGGCATTGTATATAGTGCAGTGTATCGTAAGCGTGTTTGAATTAACGACCATCAATTCAGACGACGATATGCTCGTGATGTATTGAGCTTGTACATCCCATCATATTCTTGATGAATTAATAAATTGTATTAAAATGCATATAATTATTGTTCGGAGTTTCAATAGTTGTGAAGATCAGATTAATGTTGATAATTTCAATTTACAAATTATGAAATTTAATAATTAAAAAAGTACACGATTATCTTATTGTTTTGAGTTTTTACTTCTCTCTGCAATCCTTACGACCGCCTCGACTCTTTTTATGCATACCTATGACACTTGGTCCGTATGTAAATATGGTGATAGCTTTATCTAAATATTGGCAGATAGGCGGACGTTGCCCCACTGTAATAATAAAAAAAACATTGAAGTTAGACATGTGCTGTCACTGAATTTTTGTAGGGATTATCAAGCTCTACAACTTTTCTTTAGAACTCAATCTCTCTTCGTTAAGGCAGCGTTCGTAAGAAGCCTTTTAGTTCGACTGTTTTTTCTCCGACTTACTTTGCAAATCCGACTAGCACAAAAAAGTCTTTTAATTTTTCGGATTAATATATAGCCCATGACACTTACAAATAAGGTGGCTTTCTTTTGGTAAAAAATAGTCAGAATCGATTTAGATCCAGAGATTGCTCCTTACAACTTCACAAACTCACAAACTTTATATACTTCTTTATAATATTAGTATAGATAATTATAAAACTGAAGAGTTTGCTTGCATGAATGTGCTTCAGGTCCGATTTGAAAAAATCTTTTAGTGTTAGATAGCTCATTTATCGAGGAAGCCTATAGGCCATTATCCAGTTAAAACTAATATAAATCTGGGGTGTAAGGGGTGTCGAATAACATCTTAAGACTTGAGACACCCAAGCCAAACTCACCTGCACGTGGTACACCCTGCTGAATAACGAACGAGGCAATGGCGAAGGCGGAGGTGGTAGGGCTTTACAGCCCGACTGGGTCGCAACCACCATGCATATGGTGAAAAAGCCCGTCGTAGTGACTCGCTTCTGCGCGTCGCGTTTCGGGATCAGCCTGTGCATATCCAGTACCGGGCGACTTTCGTCACTATGGCCGGCATGACAGCGGCGACCGGGGATAGATAATCTGTCTCTCGGTGGTTGCCGATGTTTTTGGATTGTACTATGCTTAACATCAGGCTTAGTGCAGTCACTTTGTCGTGCATCTATAAAAAAAAAGAGTGGAACAGCGACGAAGAATGTTTCAAAATCGCATTTCTTTCCTTTTGACAGCTTCCGCTGTGTGCGCTATGTAAACGTTAATTATTCCACGTGGACGAACTTGCAAGCAGAAGCTATTAAAATAAAGTTGGCTATTCTAATTTTTCAGTATTATCAACCATAGTGACTGTATAATTCGTCGTATAATAACCCAAAGCAGGAGTAATTAGGTGAAACTGTAAAAGCTCCTAAAGCCAACAGCATAGATAAAAAACCCAAAGCCGTTATCGTCAATGTTTCGTAAACCAGCATAGAATACATTCTTCTAACAATTTTCCAATGAACAGATTAAAACTTTATCAACACTTCACAAACAAACCGGTTTCATTGTAAACGCTTTGAAGTGTTTTTACCCGTTGAATATTGTAACTTTTACCCGTTTCCTCTCTCTCTTGGCTTTCCTAAACAATGTTAGAGTTATTATTGAAGAAAGTTAAATTCGTACCTCGTTGGTTTTGAATAAGTTTTTTCTTCCGTTATACCTTATAAGTTTTATTATCATTTGACGACAATCTCACCTGATGGGAAATGAGGATGTAGTTTTTTTATGTCAAAGGTGGCAAGCGCACATGTATGTCAGCTGATGTTAAGTGATTACCACCGTGCAACACCAGGGGAGTCGCAAGTGCGGTGCCAGCCTGTGTATGGGGCAAAAGGGAGGGGATAGGAAGAAAGGGAGATGCGTCTCCGGCAAGCACTGTTACTTCACGTCGGTTATTTGTGGGTCGGGTGGTATTAAGGCGAGCCGATCTATTCATGCTGAAGCCAGTAATAGCTTTAGCGTGACTCTACCACCTACAAAGATGATTTTAGATCATCAGAAGATGGTGTAAGATGGTAATCACGCTAAACTTAGGCGTAACGGTTTTTTCTAACGTGATGAAAATATACGAGTTTTAACAATATACACTTCCGCGTCGTATAAGCGCACTTGAAGAAAAAGCATAAGAAACTTCTCTTCTTGTCAACTCTTTAAAAATATTTTAAAATCATAGGAAGACTATTTTTTAATTATAACATGATCTGTATTAAAACTATGTTAAGAGCATTTATTTTTCACTCCACTACTGTGTGTCTGACAAAAAATACCTCCATTGTTGAATACCTATATGCAAACGGGACGGAACAAAACAAACGCAACCGTATAAAACTACTGTATACAATACATATATGAATGGCGGCCGTTATATATATGTATTCATTAGGGTGACCGTTATTTCCCAAGTTGCATTTTTTTCAAATAGTTTATAAAGGATAATAATTTTATCAAAAAAATTGGTTGTCTGTAAAGTCGGTCATGAGAAAACATTGATGACAATTTGCATATTTTTGTGAATTGAATTATTCTATATATAGGTAAATGCGTCTCAAACCGAACGCTTATGCCGATCGCACATCTATATAGTTTATTTTGCGCTCTCGCTTGTACGTTCGGCTTAGGCGGAACGTAACAATGAGTCATGCTTTTTCATGCGTGCAGCCAGCGTTTATCGATTTAAAAGACGTTACACGTCAAATCATGAGATCTTTTTTCTAGAGAATTTAATCTTTGTATATACTAGTGTATGCCCAGTGGTCGATATTCGACCATAGTTCATTGTTTTTTTTTTTTAGTTTGAACTTCATTAGGGCTACTCAGTTATTTGCCATTTGCCATGATCTTGCCTTTCGTGCGGGCCATCGCGCAGTTACTGCCTCGCCGTTCATACGTCGCGTTCTAATATAATTATTTGCTTACAATGCACTCTACCTTGCATGTCTACATTCTGTTCCTACAGGCATATAGGGCATGCAACGTCATTCATGTTAGAATTATTATGCTATTGTAAAATTAACTTGCAATTTGACCAGTTAAATTCAAAGACTATGTAGGTATGGAACGTAAGTCGTGTTATAAATATTATAATAATAGTTGTATGTTATGATATCATTGCTGAATGCAGGATGAAAAAAGGTAGTTGGAACGTAAGAGTAAAAAAAATACATACTGTCGAGCACAGCAACCTCATTCGCAACCTTTTTTGAAGTTGGCTATTGACGGCTGTCAAAATTTCTTTTTTATTTACATGTATTATATTGTGTAAAATTCAAGCAGTAATGTGAGTAATGCATATTTTAATT
>JACEII010000241.1:82803-100348 GCA_014332785.1 Antheraea mylitta | reverse complement strand
ATTTTCAAAGATTCAGTGGCTCGTGGCTCTCTTTACTGCTGATTTTAGTATTTGTTTCAGATATGATAACAGTATAGTATCTCGAATTAATTCACGACTTATATTATATAAGATCTATTTACTTTAAAATGTAACGCCAACATTCCGTATATTACAGCATTTTTTAATAATCATTATTATATTATTAATTCACTATTTTATTTCCATTATTAACTGTATTTTATTATTTAAGATAAAACGCAGACAAAGTCACGGGCGTCTACTAATAATATAAACAAGCTTGGACATAGACATGAAAATCAAATATGTCCTTTTTCAAAACCGCGACAATCTCAGCTCGAAAGCTCAGTATTATTGTGCTACTAGGCCCACCTAATGCCAACGATGCTGAAATTGTATTGTCTTGCTTAGTTATTGATATATATTTGTGTATATGTTATGTACCGTATCTTAATAATAAATTAAATTTCTAATAACTTTTCTATGCGATAATAAATTTATTTGTATGAAATACAAGCAGCATTGCATATAAATATTTGCTTTGACTCATTCGTTGACAGTAAATAAAGGTCGAGACATCTGTTGTATTGTTACAAACATTATTGTTTATATTTATTAATAAATATTAATTGACTCCTTTTATAATAATAATCATGTCTCACCTTAAAAAAAAAAACTTTAAAAAAACTAAATTTTTTAGGAAAATGCGTTAAAAGTATATCGATGTTTACATGTTGGACTAAAATGTATCTTTAATATTAATCAAACCTTTTAAGTTAATTTTAAAAGTATGGATAAGTAGTATTACTATTTGGCCGTAGAAAATATCACAATTCAGTGTTTAGAAAAACTAAAAAGCAAAGATTACTGATAAAAAACCAAACAATAAGACTATAAAAGCGATCTTCAAAGTTTTGCCTACCCGTTAGTTTTTGGTTACCCCGTACCTTATAATTTGTAGATAATTAATTATTACACAAAAATACTAAATATTATTAACACTCACCTACAAGGGTTGCTAAATATATAACAATTAACAACTTCATTTTATTTTCAATATTTTTTTATTCACTATTTAATATATTTACACTTATTTTTTGTGTTATAGCGATCTGCACAAATCCAAACGTGGATTATAACTAACAACTAAAACGCATATGTATGACTTCTTATACATTTTCGTACTTAATTCTATTTTATTATGTTTAGTTGTCCATACGCTGCGTATAGTGAAACGTAGACTAACGCTTGATTTTCGCTTCATATTGATAATAGGTCGTCCGCGTCACACGGCTTTTACGAACGGGCAGCAATATTTTCGGAAACAATATTATCTGTTCTTTGTATGTTTGTTTTGTTTGGAGTTTTATTTTTATTTATCTATGTGATATAGTATACATATTGTAAATATTATATGATTGTTTATTTATTCCATAAATATCATGCATTTCTTAGGAATTAAATAATTATCATACGAAATGTAGGTTAGAATGTACATTCAGCAGAAACGAAATTAAAGTGCCAATAGAACCGTGTGGCACGATAAAGCGAGAATGAAAAAACGAGGCACTGCTAGTATTTGTATAATGAAATAATCGATCGTCAATTTTTTCTAATTCAAAACATCCAACTGACAAACATAACTGTATTTAGGGTAAAACAAACTTGTGTTTAGGAAATATACACCTGAATTTTATGATCTCTTAGTTGATACATTTTATCCTGTTAAATTATTATCAATATATATAAATTCGCATAAATAGTTTGATGTAAGTTGGTATAAAATAAATCTCATACTTTGAGGTAGTACAATAATGATCTCATACTTTGAGGTAGTACAACCATGTTTGTGTTTAGTAAATAGAAACCTGAATTTTATGATCTCTTAGTTGATACATTTTATCCTGTTACATTATTTTCGATATATACCTATATATTAATTCGCATGAATAGTAGTCTGATGTAAGTTGGTATAAAATAAATTTCATACTTTGAGGTAGTACGAACATGTATAAAACGCGGTAGAAGTGAAATCTTCAAAAAGAAAGAGAAAAGAACATATGTCTCACGTTTTTCCAATACCCGAATACAATCGAGATAATGCTACCCACTATACCCGGCACAGTGTCTAACTCCAGGACTTACGTCAAACAAAAAGGTTGCAGATCAGAGTTTCAAAGGCCTCTCACTTTTACTTCAAAAAGTCTGAACTTTACAATAAACTTACTTACTTAACAATTGCTATACTTAGAATAAATTCAGCGGTTGTAAACTTTTTATTACGGTATAGGTTCAACAAATAGGTACTTTTACTGAATTCAGTTAGGATTTACAAATTTATTACAGCAAGGAAAATAGTTTCCTTAATAGTTGTTCTGAGTAGTTTCTTTGTACTATAGTATAAATGTATGAGATGTGATATCAAATTCCAATAAATTAACATGTTCGCCTAACTTTACCACCGTGTGTCACGCTTCGACTGTGCGGAACACACCAACCGCGCCGTTCTTGAGCAGGTCACTTAATTTATTAATAAAAACGACACCAGGAAAGAGGGGTCCGGTGTCTGACATAGTATTATTCTTTCATCCCACTCATACCTCTACGGATTATTTCACAAAGGAAAGATAAAAAAAAACAGAAAAATATTTTTATGAACTCTTATTGTTTTTTGAGGTAATTGAACTTATTAGTGCGTTATCTCCGATGCATATAACTAATATGTGTTGCATCTAGAAAGTGGAAAAAATAATATTTTTATTTTATTAACCACATACTGATTGAATTTATTTATTGAATCCTATAGCGAAATACTCTACGTACTCGTACAGCTAAAAGCACACGTTAGACATACATGGTCGGTGAAGTAAAACGTTCGTGGGGTTTGTTCTAATATACATCTGATAAGCTGTCGCTTTTTAGTTGAAACTTTGTTGTAAAACATCTGCTGGTGTGTTTCGACAGCTGCATCTAAGAGACAGTTCTGTCTCAACTTGGCATAGTAGCATAGAATGAGATTTTGAGGATTCACTGCGGTCTCCTTTACAATATCTTTCACACGGGGCTCACATGCTACAGCCAACTACACCTCTTGGTAGTTTGTTACCTTGAAACATTTACTGGGGACCTCTTTATAAGGTATTTCACACTGGGTCAACATAGTCTAAAATACGCTAGGACCAAGCACACCGAAATCATCTTGGTAGTTTGTAACTATAATATGTTCGCTTCGGACCTCTTTACAAGATCTTTCACACAGGATTATCATAGTGTATGGTACGCTACAGCCAACTACACCGAACGCTACTTGACAGTTCGTGACCCTAATACGTTCACTGCCTACCCCTGGACAAAATTACACTAAGTTAAGATAGTGTAAAATAAGCTAGGCCCAATTACACTAAACGCCCCTGGCAATTTGTAGCGTATGGACTAATATTGCGTATTGCTTCACTGGACTATGGGCCTTGTCTTTCGCTGCTTACTGTTACGGGAAATAATATATCTGATGAACTCAACAGTAATTTTGTAATCTGGCTATTTAGATTTCAGTGTGCGGAGTGAATGTTTAAAAACCCATGCATTTGGGAATTGGTCCAAATTACAAACATTGTTGGGAACATAAACATGTCATAATGTGGTAAAGATTTGAATCTGTCTGTGTCGTAACCAAGACCTGATGATAATCCAGTCACAGTGACTCATTTTTGGTCTGTTACATTTCTGGATAAGATAGCTTATATCCAACTGGTCATAGCCTTGCAGGTCGGTAACAGACCAGCGACTAGGGACTGCTTATTACCGAGTGTCGTCACTTAGTCGAACTCGGATTTATAAAATCTTCAGGTACTTATGAGATAAATTATAAATTAGTTCCTACATTTTTATCGTCATATAGGCTAAGGTCTGATTAGAATATCAGTTTTCGTTAAGTCACGATAATACTGAAGTTTGTACTGTGTTGGATATACGATGCTAATAATACCCGGAAAAATGAAATAGTTTCCTGATATTTGATAAATATGTAATTTAGTGTTTCGGTTTTCTAATCAATTTTTATAAGAGGATTACATTTGTGCCGTTCTTCAAGCACCAGGTGGCAACTAACTTCAAAGTCAATGAATAGATACTATAGAAAATATATGTGTTCTATTGAATTCTCTGAACTATACAACGGATTTTGAAACAGTATACATCATTATTTAGAAATTTTTTTCTAGAAGGTTTATATGTATTATACATACGTATTATATTTATAGAAAGTTGAGAGGAGTCGAAGTATTTAAATATTGAAGTTATTTTTTGGACTATTACATCAAAGTATATAAAATTGTATATATTTAAAAGGTCTACAGATAAGCCCATATTCACAGTATACATTATCTCATATTCATACTGTGTCATAATGGTATTTATTTATCCTCTACTGATAGCCAACAGTATTTTTTTTCCTATTATAAATTGCCTACAATTAATGTGTTATTTACCAAGCTATTATATACATACAATATTAACCCTTATGCAAATAAATTTATTAGGTACCTTGGAGGTTTAATATAGATCATGTTTACCCCTAACAGAATTATTGTAATGACTTTTTTAGAATATATTAAAGATTGTGTTGTAAGACTTAGGCTTTTTATTTTCATTAATTCTAAAGGTTGAAGTATAAAAAACCGCACCAGATAATATGACACTCATGGTAAGTTTATTACCCGCGTGTCAGTTTGTCCGGTCGGTAACATATTGTCAGATCAACGAGGTGAATGCTCGCACGTTCTCGTTTTGGCCGTAGATGGTAAACCATGCAGTTTTAGAGAATAGGAGTCTCACATATCCTTCTTGCTGCCCTGAATTAAGAGGTGTTCATGATGGGTTCCCCAACGTTAAACTAGGGTCTCCACTTAATATATCTATTGTCGCATGTATACACATATAACTGAACTACTTTTGTACCGGAACCCTCAATCACATGAAAAAAGTTTTATTGAACAACGAAGAACAACATGCCTTTTTTGCAATAAAACTGAACTACCTTTTCTTTACTATTTTTATCTCTGTTAGAAGACATGACAGATCTATACATTCTAAAAAGTCAAGATGAAAAGAAGATGTGTGATTGCTTTTGATGTACAATAGATGGCGTGCAGGTCGTTTCAACAATTGAATAATGTCATATAACGTAATAGTACCTGGGCGACCGAGCCCAGCTCGGTTTTTTTGAAAACATTTTTAAATGAAAATAAACTGCTAGGTTTGCCTTATAAAATTAACATTCTTCTACAAAAAAAAAAAAAAAAATAAAGAAATATATCCCTTCTACTGTCACTCGGATTCGAACTGAGGTTACACGGATTTTCTAAGCAACCGATTTCCATCTGAGCTATTTTGTTTTGACACTGCCGGCGATATTAACCTTTATATTTTGGCTATATTTTTTCATTGCATGATAACTCTTTTAAAAAAAGTTTTCTGTGAATAAAAACCAACTAGATCGATTTATCGTCCCCGAAACTACCTATATACCAAGTTTCATGGAAATAGATCACGCCGTTTCCGAGATCCTGAATATATACAAATATAAAAATATACAAGAATTGCTCGTTTAAAGGTATAAGATATGCATTAATTACAACTATTTTTTTTTTCGAAATGTCTACGCTATTGACCCAGCAAGGTCTTAACAGCTTCACCGGACTAACTATTTGCACGCCATCTGTTATACAATACACGTATTCACACAAAAACTGGTAACTGTACGAAGTGTCAATTCATTGAATGAATGATGTGCGAACAAGAACATAAACAATATATATAAGAGAACATTTAAAATTAAAAAAGTGATTTTATTTCTATTTATGACATCAATAATAATATTAAAACAGAAGCTATATCCTAATATATAAGCGATATATCCTGTGTGAAGTTACAATAGTCGAAGATGCTACTATTGGTATTCGATTCTAAAAGCGAAATAAACTAGTCATTGCGACATTTTAGAACCAAAAATAGTGTTAGGTTTTATAATAAAGTCCCGAAGCACATTACCGATTTGTCGGATAATGAGTTCAAGCACCATGTCAAGTAGGATGTAATATCTAAAGGCTCGTAGGGTGGATCAATATGTGAAAGATGCGATGGTGACGTCTGTATATAACGTCCTTCTGCACGGCATCCACTAAAAAATGTAGTTATCCGTGTTTAGCAAATATATATATATCATGAGAAAATAAACCAGATCAAGTTTCTTAGCCGTTTTTCTCTATGACTGTTTCTCTCGTTTTCTGAACCGATTGTAGTTTTAACATTCATAAACGTCTCCTTGGGCCAAAATTGAATAGAGTATCTATGATTCTAAGGTGACAGTTGCATGGGGTTCAGCTATGTGCTTGTGTCTATAAAATCATTATTGTAACATAATTTTATAAATGTGAGAGTAAGTCTGTTGTTTGTTATCAACTACTAAACATGACTAACTCTTCAACTCATCATCTTAAAATTTTACATACACTTACTATACTACTACAAGTGAACAAAAAAGATATTTTTTTATATGTAATGTCCTTCATTACATATAAAAAAAGTATTGGTCCAGAACGATAGGTTAGATCTACATCAACGCGAAGTGAAGCTGCGAATAAAAGTTAGTTTACTTACTTTTTATAAGCTCTTTTGTGTATAATACTTTGTAAAGGTAATTAATTTCTCCCATAGGTCTGTTACATAATTAGTACATTAATTAATTAATTAATTTGTATACTTTCTAGTTACATCAATTTAAAAAAAAATGAAAATGATTAACTTAGTCGTCTTTGGGTAATGACAATCGAAAAAGAGTATTAATAAATATCTCGGCACATTCGAGACAACTTAAACGATAATAACAAAAATGTTGAGAACTCTATTAACATTTGAAAACATTATAGCGTCTAAGTACCTCTCTACTACAATTACAAGCTGATTAAAAACATAATATTAATTCATTTTTATTATATTCATATTATTTATATTGTGTATATTGTATTCTTCTAATGTTTGTTGCGTCAGAAATTTGTTATATATAAATCTGATTTAGGAAAAAAAGTGTTGTAGAAACATATTTTCAAGGAGTTCATTAGCTTTCAAAAATAAATCAGGGAAGTCCTGTAAAAACAAATAGGAAGATATCTAACCATGGTCAAGGACTTTTTGGTGCGTCTTTTTACGGAAGATTTTTTAAAAGTCGGATTTATTTTTCGCTACCATTTTTGTTTCGAAATCAGATAATATATTTCTAGCTACTGATAGATTGCAAATATTTTAGTTGTTGAAAATGTCAGTTTGTCTTCATTCAATAAGGAAATCCAAATGAGATCAATTGACGATTTTAATTATTACAATATTTAAAATTTTGCTCAGTAACGATACCTCAACTATGTTCTGAATTTACAGAGATATTTTTTATAGTATTACATATCTTTGATAGTGTTTATTTATAAGCGAATTAAAAGTATCTAGTTATTTTAAGTCGAGTAAAAGTAGTAGGGGACACGGTTATCAGATATCTTAAAATATGTAACTATGTAATTATAATAGATTACATTTAACGTTTCCAGTCTGTAAACGACAGTATTTTAATATTTTTATTTTCATTTAATACCAACAGTGCGCTACTGTAAAGTGTAATAAATCATGAAGCGTTTGAGCGATAACTCACGTATTAACATGGGGTTTTCACGAATTTCGAATTTCACTCAAGTCCTCATTCATTTATTTCCAAACATATTACGTGAAGTTGTAACTTTGCTTTTAATCTTCTATACAAGTAATGAGAATGTAAATCTAAAGTATCTGTACTTTTTAGATTTTGTGTATAGGTATTAAATCATTTTTAGAAATGTCCGTTTTTTTTTTTTTATTGTAGCACGATAGAGTGACTGCACTAAGCCTGATGTTAAGCATAGTACAATCCAAAAACATCGGCAACCACCGAGAGACAGATTATCCATCGCCGGTCGCCGCTGTCATGCCGGCCATAATGACGAAAGTCGCCCAGTACTGGATATGCACAGGCTGATCCCGAAACGTGACGCGCAGAAGCGAGTCACTATGACGGGCTTTTTCGCTATATGCATGGTGGTTGCGACCCAGTCGGGCTGTAAAACCCTACCACCCTGCTCTCGCCATTGCCTCGTTCGTTGATCAGCAGGGTGCACCACGTGCAGGTGAGGTTGGCTTGGGTGTCTCAAGTCTTAAGATGTTATTCGACACCCCTTACACCCCATAAAATTTTAAAAAGGATTCACTGTTTAAGTACTGTGTTTACGATAAAACTTTAACGAAGACAATCATAAAGCATATCCTCGACTACCATTCGGTTTCATTAACATTACTTTTTTTTTTTTTTTTTTTTTTCGTGGGGAAATCCCTTATGGATACCCACCCTCCCGGGGGAGAGGATGAGTTATGTCCGACTCGCACGGACTAAAACCCCACGGTGTACCGACAGACCGTGATGTTGGGGCGGCAAGGGATCGTTCTACGCTATTCCCCTTGAATAGCCGCCCCAACGGTCCACCCGGCGGAAGGTTGCCGCCGGGCTCCTACCTATAGAGAGGCAGCTGGGTACACGCCAGCTGCCCCCCCCCGTCCGCCAGACCTGTGCAATGAGGGGATGAGCCCCCCGACTGCATCCCCTCAGGTCCGGCTACGGGGGCAGGAGGAGTTGGGTAAAGCGCCGCCTCCTCCTGCCGGTCCTCCGATAGTGAAGACGGCCACTGAGGGGGTCCGCCTCGCGGGCCCTCTCCGCTGCCTCCTTTTGCGAGATGACTTCCTCGCAAAAGGAGGCCACTGCTCGCCACGCCTGTTCGCTGCCGAGCATGGACGAGACCACGCTCGGCAGCGACAAATCCTCTCCTACCACCGCCACCAGAGTGCGGCGCTCAACCGCCCACGCAGCACACTCAGAGAGAGTGTGCTGCGCGGTATCTTCCTCAGCGCCGCACTCATGGCAGGCGGCGGTCGGCTCCCTGCGAGCGATCCGGTGTAGGTACCACCCGAAACAACCGTGTCCGGTCAGCACCTGCACCAGCCTGAACGACAGGGAGCCCCATCTTCTCCCAATCCACTCCCGCAGGACTGGGCGGACGGCGTCGACGGTGTGCCTCCCGAAGCGCGCGTCCGCCAGGTCCTGCATCCACCTCCCTATAGCCCCCTCCCGCAACTCCCGCCTTTTAACTTCTATCTCCCTGGGAGCCGGAGGCTCCTCACTACGCCTCCTCGCCGCCGTGAATGTATACACGGCGGCGAGCACTCCAGCTTCCAGCTCCCAGGGAAGGGAGCCGGCGAGCGTAAAGGCCGCCGTCGATGACACCGTCCGGTATGCCCGGATTGCCCTCAATGCCACCGTACGCTGCGTACTGCGCAACGCGCGCACGTTGGTGGCACCGAGGGCATCAGCCCAGACCGGTAACATTACTTTACTCTATCAAAAGTTATTGTAATTTTAATGAAGATGCGACTTAGTTATGAGGAAAAAGTTGATAAGTAAGTGGACTTGATTTTACATGATTTTATTAGATATTGTTTTTTTTATATTACGTTCCACGTGGACGAAGTTTCGGGCACAGCTAGGTAAATAAGGCGTCTTTTCAAGCGATGATTAACATTTTTCATATCAAAATAGCAATACTATGTTCCTTTTGTCCGAATTATATGCTAAGAAGACGTCCCGTTTTTAATACCTAAAATATCTTAAATTACCATTTTCTCAACAGTATCCTTTGCCTTTTGTTAAATGGCATTTAGAATGAGAAGTAGCCTATTTCTTTATCAGATTTCAAGCCACTTTATCTATAATAACACTGGAAACAGTTAAGAGGTATGGCTGTGAAAATGTAACAAACATAAACGGTATTATTATAAAAAGTTAAATACGTATTGAATACTTGGTTTAAAAAACTTTTATACTAAATGCACCGCGGTCGCAGAAAATTCGCCATCTTGCTCTTTTGTCTCGCTTTGGTTAAGTTAGACTTGCGAAAAAGGATAACGCTAACTTGCCTCGGGCGTGCGCGGTGCATTTGGTACCAAACCGTTTTAAAGCAAGTATTTAATACGTATTTAACGTTTTTGTAATAATACCAAAACAGATATTTTTTCATTTATTAATGTGGTTTTACGTATATAGAATTTTACAAGTTGACAATTGGATGTTAACTTCGAAACTACAAACTGATTACTCACTCGTACTACTCGTACTCCTATTACGTACTACTGATTTTTAAGTATAAAATCTGGATAAGAACGAATTATAGTTATTTAAAGTAGGAACGAAGAGAACTCAATCGTGAAATCGGAAACCTCAGCGATCTGTCAACCAATAAGCTCATTATTGTATTTACAATAATATTATGTGCATACTGTCAATGAAAGCTTAGTTAGCTTAGTTCTGTAGGTGGTAGAGCCCCACTGAAGCTATTTTTGGTTTCAGCATGAATGGGTCGGCTCCTCCGGGGTAGTACCACCCCTCTCACAGATAACCGACGTGAAATGACAGTGCTTGAATTGTTGTGTTTCGTTTGGTCAGTGAGAGAGCCGGAGGCCCACGTCCCTCTTTCCTTCTTTCCCTTTCCTTCCCCTTCCCCTTCTTCCATATACAGGCTGGCAACGCACTTGCGACGTCCCTGATGTCGCTAGTGTCTATGGACGGTGGTGATCACTTAACATCACGTGAGCCACCAGTTCGTTTGCCTCCTTTGATATAAAAAAAAAAGTTACCAAGGACTTTATAAAATTTTAATATATAGACGAGTTGTTATTTGTTCTATTATAACGTTATGTATTACGAAATCGTCGTGTGCACGTCGCTTTATACTGTATGATTTGTTGTGCATAACTTTTATCTCTGTTGATTAACAACAGCTGTTGGCTCCATAACTTCTTCTGTTGGATGTTATATATTGTGTACAGTATATTATAGTGTTAGCTGACTTAAATCGAGCCGGATTGCCAGCAGTGTGTACAGTTTAAGGACTTATCACCAGAAGCACGTGCCGTACTTGATATAATTGGATTAATTAGGCTTAGTCGGGGAACGGCATTAAATTTACTGCTTTCGTTTGTATAGCCGTTACTATGTACAGTGTATGAGTCAGCGATGTGTGGGAAATTTAATGGTACTTGTTTGTTCATATTTTATAAAGAAAATTTGTATCCCTATACTATTCCTGTTGAGGTAGCTGCACTTATAAGATTTTCTCTCCTTTTCGAAGTACAAATGATGATTGAATGAATAGATAAACCAGATCGAGTTTTTTGTCCGATCTTCTAGATAACTGTATTCATTTCCTAATCCCACATTCACAAGCGCTTTCGCAGGCCCAAAATGTTATAAAGTATTTTTAATTTTACCAATGATTAAATTCAACTTTGTCTACAGTAACATTTAGTTATTGATAGTCAATGTTATTTCAAGTAAAGAAAGTAGTATAGCATTGTATGAGGCAGCAAGAAAGCGTTACACTAAATCCCTTATAGTTAGTGTATTATGTTTACAGCGTGATCATTATATTAATAACTGATAAATAATCAATACTAGTGTATAATTTATAAGGAAAGTAGCATAATTTTATAGTTCTGACGATAAAAGAATTAGTGTAATTCTTGGAAATGTGTTCATAAATTACTATACTTTATTAACCCTTATTATGCATATATACTTTTGATTAAAATGATATGAAGTAATATAAAATACGTCATAAACCGCGTCAGAATCGCTAGACAATGCTTTGTAAAACGTGATATATACTCCGCGTCAAACTTCTCACTGTTCTGAATATAGCTGCGCTAACAAACTAAGAATGGCTGTAAAATTTTACAGTGCAACCGCAATAAAGGTTATAAAAATCCAATTACTAATTATAGAAAAAAAAAATACATTAACAATTACCTGTCATTAGTTAAGTATAATAATAATATCTTGATTTGCTTACTTTAACCCAGCGAGGATGTGGAAGAGTCATTTTGACCCCGTCAATTTTTAATCGTGTGTATATTTTTTTCCGAGCCATCGTATTATTTATTCGTCTCAGTAGCGGTTGTTAAGGTATCCAAGTGTACGCCTCGCACCACTACTCCATCGGTTGTAGTGCGGTGAAGCTGTTAAGACCTTGCTGGGTCCATAGCAAAAAAAAAAAAACTCCGTCGGCCGCCGCCTATGACAGAGGCGTAACATTCTTTTGTGATGTTCCAA
The DNA here is from genome assembly GCA_014332785.1 of Antheraea mylitta. Lineage (NCBI taxonomy): Eukaryota > Metazoa > Arthropoda > Insecta > Lepidoptera > Saturniidae > Antheraea > Antheraea mylitta. Next base: position 88,116 of record JACEII010000241.1, on the reverse strand, counting down.
AAATATTTTTTACCTAATATTATTATATTTTCAGGTGTTTTCATACAAAATGAATAGCCAAGAGCGTAAGGATGAGCGCATGCGTCTTTTTTACATTTTCAATCTTTAATTTTATGCTTCGTCATTATGGCCGGCATGACAGCGGCGACCGACGATGGATAATCTGTTTCTCGTTGGTTGGCGATGTTTTTTACTATGCTTAACATCAGGCTTAGTGCAGTCACTTTGTCGTGCTTCTATAAAAAAAAAAATAGTTTTATGCAGGAAAGTAGCCAGATGAAAAAAAAGTCAACATTTAGTCAGCAATAAACTTTTTGACGTAACGTGACTAGTATATCATCTGCTCAATGAGCATAAGCTTACTTCAGTTAGTGCGCAGCGCACGGTGGCACTGAGGACGATCCGGGCGTACCGGACGGTGTCCTCGGCGGCGGCCTTTGCGCTCACCGGCTCCCTTCCTTGGGAGCTGGAGGCAGGTGTTCTCGCCGCTGTGTACGAATTCACGGCGGCGAGGAAACGTAGTGGGGAGCCTCCGGCTCCCAGGGAGATAGGGTGTAAGAGACGGCAGTTGCGGGACGAGACAGTCGAGAGGTGGATACAGGACCTGGCGAACGTGCGCTACGGAACGTACACCGTCGACGCCGTCCGCCCGGTCCTGCGGGAGTGGATTGGTCGCGAGTGGGGCTCCCTGACGTTCAGGCTGGTGCAGGTACTGACTGGAGACGGTTGCTTCGGGTGGTACCTGCACCGGATCGCTCGCAGGGAGCCGACCGCCGCCTATCACGAGTGTGGCGCTGAGGAGGATACCGCGCAGCACACTCTGTCTGAATGTGCTGCATGGGAGGTGGAGCGTCGCACTCTGGCGGTGGCGATAGGAGAAAATTTGTCGCTGCCGAGCGTGGTTTTGTCCATGCTCGGCAGTAAGTAGGCATGGCGAGCAGTGGCCTCCTTTTGCGAGGAAGTCATCTCGCAAAAGGAGGCGGCGGAGAGGGCCTGCGAGGCGGACCCCCTCAGTGGCCGTCTTCGCCATCGGAGGACCGGCAGGAGGAGGCGGCGCTTTGCCCAACTCCTCCTACCACCGTAGCCGGACCTGAGGGGATGTAGTCGGGGGGCTCATCTCCTCATTGCACAGGTCTGGCGGACGTAGGGGGGGGGCAGCTGGTGTGTGCGCAGCTGCCTCTCTATAGGTAGGAGCCCGGCGGTCACCTTCCGCTGGGCGGACCGTTGGGGCGGCTATCTAAGGGGAATAGCTTAGACCGGTCCCTTGCCGCCCCAACATCACGGTCCGTCGGTACACCGTGGGGTTTTAGTCCGTGCGTGTCGGACATAACCCACTCTTTTCCCCGGGAGGGTGGATATCCATAAGGGATTTACCCACGTAAAAAAAAAAAAAATGTTATTCGAATGTATACTTTATGATTTTCTTGCTGAGGTTTTATTGTGAACTCAGAAGTTTAGCAGTGGCCGTACAAACAGACAGACATTTCTAAAAAATATTGAAATGTATTCTAATATTTATTTCTATATTTTTGTCACGAAAATCGAAAAAGTACATACACGCTAGATGTAAATTCTTATTATATGTATAGATAACAATCGGACACAAACAAGAATTGTGTTCATCATACAAAAATCGGTAGTATTTGGGGATCGAAACTGCTACTCCTCAGTTCAGTATTATGATACTGACTGTCTACAACTGCACCACGAGAACAATTATAGCTGAATGTATTTCAGATCGCTTTATTCTGATTAAGTGTTCTTTATATAACTGTACTATTTAATTGTATCAAGAAAATAGTTCTGACACTCCAATTCCAACTCTTTTAATTACAGTAACAGCCGCAAAGCGGAATCGGCTATTCACCTATTCAGAGTGGTCTAATAGGATTAATTAAGTTTTAAGACAACTGTGGTGACCATGTTTCACAGTATAAAAATATTGTATCTAACCTTTTTTTTAACGTGGAAAAGAATCCTGTATTGAATACCCAACGGCACGGGGGGCGGGGGGTTTGCGTTGAGTAGTGTTGACCACTTACTTCGTAAACGAGGTGGGACGGTGTCCGAAGACAACTCTTACCAATTAAAAAACTCCACGATAAACCGTGCGCCGCATTTTGAGGGCGCCACGGGGTTGCGTCAGCAAGCTCGCAACGCTTCCTGCGGCAGGTGTTTAACCCACACCATATCCGACTGAGGCAGCCCAGTTCTCCGACTGCCTCCCAGTCTGCTGACCTGTGCAATGGGAGGTCAGGTCCCCCGTCCCTTCCCCTCTGGGTTCAGCCGGCAGCAGAAAAGAAGATCCTTTCGCCACCACCCCACTGTTGCTTTATCAACGAGGTTAACTCCTCATCACCACCACATGCCTACCAGAAGTCCCCTCCGTCCTAGACTAACCTACTCCTAATATAGCCCCCCGCCCTAAAGCAAACCCTCCTAGCCTACCTACCTACTCAACCCTTCGCCCCTAACCCTTAGTCTTGTCAATCCACACAGTAAGTAGACAAGCTAGAGATTACCTACCTGATTTCCCCAGAGCAAACCCGGTCCCCAGACTAACCTACCTTTTTTTTTTAACGTGGAGAGAAAATCCTTCATGGACTATCAAACTCCCGGGGAAGAGCCCGACCTGAACCGCCCATCTCTACGTGCGAGTCACGCAAGGGTGGGCCTTACGGTGACTCTAACCGGCTAAAACTCCACGACAACATACGCCGCACTATGGGAGTGTCCCGGGGTTGCGCGAGCAAGCTTCGCAACACCTCCGGCGGCAGGCGATTCCCACGCCACACCCGGCTAAGGCATCCCGGTTGCTAGGCTGCCTCCCAGCTCCCCGAACCTTTCCCCCTGGGTTCAGCCAATAACGGTGGAGAGGACAGGCCTCTCCGCCGCCCGCCCCCATTGATTTTTTATCGATTTGGACAGATAGTTTATCTCCCAGCTCTTCGAATCTCCTATCCAGGCTCGTTGTTTCTACTACGTTTGGTTGTCTTGCCCGACGACATCGGGATTGTGGAGGAAGCTCCTCTTTCTTTGCTCTCTCCAAATCTGCTCGTACAGTACTATTGGAGGGATTGCCAGTAAATGTTAGTCCCTGAAGACGCAGTTTGTTAAATTCCTCATTTAACGTCGCGAGCTCTCTCCGTACCTGTACCAGTTCGTTCGATTGTTTGGTATTGATTTCCTCCAATTTTAGGTAAGCCGCTTGGAGCTTCTGCACTTCTTCACTTGCAGTCCGGGTACACAATTTCTCCACTACTTCCACAATCGAGGGGCGGATGACTCATTAAGGGCCCGTACGCATAGACCCTGGAGATGCCGAGACTTCTGGGTAACGCAAATTACAACCTCTACATCGTTGAGCACCTTCTTCCTCAACTCTAAAGTAGGCTGCTCTTCAGTATTATTCGGTACTGCCACTTTCTTCGCTTCACGGTCGCTTCGCGCCTGCGACACTAGTGCCTCTATTTCCTGATCTGGTTTAAGGCGGAGCTTATCCTTCTCTAGGCGGTTAATGTGTAATGCTCTGCTGGAGCGGGTCTACCACTGCATTTTTTGCGTACAGGTGTACATAGATCCGTCACCGGTATTTCCGAGTTAGAAACAGAGGAGGAAGCTGACTTGTCACGTTGACGTACCATGTCAGCATTCTCAAGGTTATCGGTTCGCTCAGTTTCAACTGTCACTGCAACCGGAGTATCCTCACTACCCCCTGACATCACGTCTTGGGGAGAGGCTTTCTCTGTTAAAGCCGTGGTCAAAACCTTTCTCCGTGTGCGTACAACCAATGTCATCGTATTTTTTACATTCTCAGTTGTCCGAGTTCCTGCTCTGGTCTTTGTTATGGTGATTTTCTGCAAAACTTAGCCCCCCCAGAAGACGTAGGGCAGCCCGAGCCTGAAGGCTCAGGGAGGAATTCTCCGCTACTGGCGGTAGCGGTACCCTCCTGGGGTATTACTTTTTTTGATCTTGTAGTTTTCATTTTATGCTTTCTCCTACTCCAGTTCGCAGTACGCCTGTCGGGTTTGGTCACACCACCAACCCGCCAGCCGCTGTCCAGTACTAGACCGTTGGGGTTCAGAAAGAACCCTCTTCCGCCCTAGCCCGGTACTGAGTGTACTGCTCACACGCCACACTCAGGAGTGTTTGTCAGCTCTCCAGCCTAGGACCGTAGTGTTCTGCACAAACAGGGCCACCTCAAGTAGGATGTGGTTCTTCACCACGCATTACGGTCCTGGAGGGTAGGCTGGGGCTCCACAAGGTAGCTGTATTGCGCCTGTTTGTCCACTCTCTGAGGTTCCGAAGTACCCCCACATCGTATTCCATCCCCACTTGACCCCAGATCGCCACTTGACTCCGACTAACCTACGTACTACAACCTAAGCCCACCTAACCCCTTGTCCTGCCTATTTACGAGGTAAGTAGGCAAGCTAGGGGTTTCCTATGCGACTCCCCCCACCCTATTTAGCCCATTTCGAAGGTTTCCTCAAGGAGGCATGTGGTGATACACGCCGCCTCCTCTTCTTCTTGTCCCCCGGTTAGCTTTGCGACGTCGACTCACCGAAGCTCTACCCTCTCTTTCTCTTACTCGCTCTGCAACTTTTTTCTGTAACATAACCTGCTCACAGAATAAAGCGACTGCGCTCCATACGCGTTCATCCTTCACCATGTGCTTGATCACGGTTGGTAAAGAAAGATCACGGCCAATAATGGTCATAAGCACGGCGCGTTCTTCCGTCCATGCTGGACATACCTCAAGGGTGTATTGAGCTGTGTCCAGTATCTCGTCATAATGGTGACAACAAGCAGTCGGGTCCTTGCTGACGATCTGATGCAGATACTTACCGAAATATCCATGTCCGGTAAGAATCTGCACCAGCCTGTACCTAACCTAGGTGAGTATGCAAATAAAAAAAAGACTTTAAAATATACTCCTGGTTACTATGTTCACCGTACATATTAATTTAATTACAAATCAAATACCTACTGAGAAAACTAGCATTAAGTTTATTCAACTTAGAAAAATTTAGAACATAGATGTGTTGTAACTTGACGGCTGTTATTTAAGTCTGGTCAAAAACCTATTAAACCAAAATTTGGTTGTTGAAATCATAAATAGACCATATGAAAAATTGCATAAATAGACCATTTGAAAAAACACGACGATTGGACGTATTTATCAAACAAAAAACACCGTTGGCTTAATGGGCTCTTACAATTTAATCGAGCTCGGTGACGAGCATGTAAGGAACACAGACAAAACTACAACTACTTAACTAAAGCATGTAAGGAACACAGACAAAATTACAA
>JACEII010000241.1:51725-82793 GCA_014332785.1 Antheraea mylitta | reverse complement strand
CTAAAGCATGTAAGGAACACAGACAAAATTACAACTACTTAACTAAACATACCAGCTCAAGTAATCTTATATTGTGTACATGGTCCGGAAGATCGGAATTAGGCTTGAGACATATTACCTAATATTATCTATACATATAATAAAATTGAAGTGTCTGTATGTAATATCATAATAAAAAAATGACTGATTGGGTATGAAAGTATACACGTTTCTGATATAAAAAGGGCTGGACCGATTTTGACGGGAATTTCACTGGCAGATAGCTGAAATTACAACGGGTGATATAGGCTACTCTAAATTAGACTAACTGTTAACCCCGGCTTTGTCTATAATGTTATCTCCAAAACGGATGGACCGATTTTCACAGAACTTTCATCAACAGGTAGCAGATATTATAATAAGTAATTTAGTGAATTTTAAATTAGACTAACTATTAACCGTGGCTTCGCTCGCAGTATATCTCTAAAACGGTTAAACCGATCTTCAAGAAACTTTCATTGGCAGATAGCTGACTTTATGAAAAGTAATTTAAGCTATTTTAGTTTATACTAGCGGTTAACCGTGGCTTCAACCGTATTACCATCTCCAAAACGGTTAAAACCCATCATCAAGAAAATTTCATTGCCAGATAGCTGACTTTAGAAAAAGTAATTCAAGTAATTTTAGTTTATACTAGCTGTTAACCATGGCTTCGCCCGCAGTACTATCTCCAAAACGGTTAGATCGACTTTCACGGGACTTTCACTGGCAGATAGATGACCTTATAAAAAATAATTAAAACAATTTTAGTTTATACTAGCTGTTAACCGTGGCTCTGCCTGCAGTACTATCTTAAAAACGGTTAGATCGACTTTCACGGGACTTTCACTGGTAGACAGCGAACCTTATCAAAAGTAATCGAAGTTATTCTATTTTAGACTGGCTGTTACCCGAGACTTTGTCTGTATGAGATTTAGCAAGACTTCAACTAATTGTTTATTCATAATTAGAGACATAATTATCAACTTATTGGTTACAATTCGTCATTATAATTATTAGTAAGTTTGAAGATAAACAAGGTCTTTCTAATAAGATCTTAGACCATAAACGTATGTCGTAAAGAATTCTATAATACAATTCTTGCGGAACAAACAAGTGTTTATTTTTTTATAGTCACAAAATCGTAATTACAGTGGAAATGTATATTAAATATATTGTAAATGTAAATCTTTATAATAATATTTTAAGTAATTGTTTCATTAGTTTCTTGTACAATTTAAGTGAGCACTGACGTAGTTATATGGTGGGGTAAGGTTCCAAATATGCTGCTAATGACAAACCACATTTGGCATATTGTTAGTATATATATACAATGTACACATTACATATTACTGTAAGCGGCGTGCGTTTCGTACTTACAATCGTTTTTAAAAAGCATTACTATAATTGTAAATAGTCTGACAATTTTATAATTCCTAAATACAATTTTAAAAAAACGCATGCGGAACTGTGGCTAAAACTAGTTGTTTAAATAATTGTAAAGCAGTCAAATGACATATCGCTTTTGATTGGCACATCTAAGAGAATTCAAAAACTCATCCCTCGTTTTTCGCGTGCTCTCTGTGACAAGACTTTTGTTTAAAATAGTCTGTCTAGCTTGTTATCACATTATAGATGCGTGATTGCGCTTGAGTCGGTGTTAACTAGTTTTAACTAATCATTTCAATTTCTGTGGTCTCATCCTATGTGATAACGAATTATTAAAATCGATTAGGACAGAATAATATACTTTTTATCGCAATCCGTCTGAACTTAGACTGAATATTATAAATTGTAGGCAATGTCGATAAGTTTGTGTCTGGTACATAATATTTTAATACAAGTCAAAAACGATTTTTTCTTTGAATTGCCTTTTTATTGTGACAAACTGACAGCAAGATGCTTGATCGTAAATATAATGTAGTTCAAAAAGTAGAACAGCCACCGAAATATCCGTGATCCTAAAGATTCTCTTGTGTATCGTGATTTTATCATCACATTTACACAGTCATCGGGTGATCAAGTGTTTTAACCAATTATATGGTCATTTTGATGTCCGTAGGTTTGAGCCCCAGCATGTACCGAGAACATTTGTGGAATTTGCGTACATTTACTAAATTGGTAACAATATCGGACGACGGTGAAAGAAAAATTTGTGTAGAAACCTGAACCCGAGAAATGTTCCCGTAATGCCACCGCGTGTGGGAAAATATAGAAATATGGTGTTTTCAGGGTTTGCAATCGCCAATACATCGTGGACTGGTGTGGTGATTATGCTTATACATTTCTGCAGAAAAAATCCTATGGACCTGCAGTGGATCACTTGTCGGCTGATCTGATGATTTAGGTTGTAGTCAGGTAGGAATACCGTACCATCAAGATTGATTGCTGATATAGTTCGGATGACCCCAGAATGTAATAGAATAGAATATTATATATGTCTGGAGTAGTGACGCATTTGGCCAAAACTATAAACTATTATTATATAAACTGGCCAACTTTATAAAGGAAGGCTCAAAAAATCCTAAGAACAAGCCTTATTCAATCCTTAGTGCAACGTCCGATTGGACTATTTTGATGGACACGTATGAAAAGCACTACAAAATCCCAGAAGATGTGTGCGTTTCATCATTCAGACCGGATATATATTTCTTTATTTTAGACATACAAAGCGCGTGTTACTTGTCCGGCTTACTGTTCCATGGGAAACTAATCACCTTAAAGACCACGAAATGAAGCTGGACAGGTATCACGACTTAGTTAATGAGTCGACTAAAAACGGTTAAAACTAAAATAATAGAGTTAATCTATATGTCGTAGAACTGGGAGCGAGAAGTATACCAGCAAAATCTCTCTATAGCCTGCTGAAAGACCTCGGTTTATCGAGACCTGCAGTAAGCTTTATACTAGAATGAGCCTCTAAAGCTGCACTAGGAGGTTCATACCAGATTCGGACAGGCAGGGAGAGAAGCACGAGTTGTTAAGGTGAGTGTTAATGTACATTCGAAAGGGGCCTCTTAAACTTACACCCGTGTCACAAGTCTCGGGACATACTCGGAAGTTCTCTCGTTGCCACGCGATGGACCCGGCACCCGCTCGGTGAATCCATGGTATGCTGAGTAGTACGTCTCCCCGCTACACGATATGCTCAGGTGTGCCACAGGGCTCCATACTCGCGCATCACTCTTCAATCTGTTGATCAGTGACCTACCTCGGTCTCCGGGGGTCGAGGTAAGTTGTTATGCTAACGATACCGTTATTTACACTTTGGGCTGGCTGTCGGACTTTCTCAGGAAGCGCATCGAAAAGGCGGTTTGCACACTCGGTGAATGGTTTCGTCGATGACGCATAGAAGTTAATCCTGATAAGAGCACCGCGATACTTTTTGATCCCATACGACGTAGTAATAACCTTGAGCCCATCAGGCTAAACGGAACCGATATTCCTTGGGCCGAGGAGGTCAAATATCTCGGAGTTACATAAGACAGACATTTAAAGTTCAATTCACATATAAACAAAGTGCGAAACAGAACCGCTACGGTCTTGTGTCGCTTCCAGCCGTTGCTTTGTCATAAGAGTAAGATGTCCCTAAGACACAAGCTCGCTTTGTATAAAATGTGTATCCGTCCCGTGATGACATATAGGTGTGCTTTTTTCGCATATGTCGAAAGATAGTTTTCATAAGTTGCAGGTTCACCAAAACCGCGTAAAGTGACCGGTGCCCCGTGGTACGTCCGGAGAGTCGATCTCCATAGGGACCTGGATATACCCTCCATATTGGCGTACGTAAAATCACTCACGATTAGTTATTTTGAAAAAGCCCCGAATCATGTCAGTCCGTTAGTGGTATCCACCGCAAAATACGAAACCGTACCCAACGCTGCGCGCTACAAAAGACGTCCGTTTTGAACCGCATTGTTACCTGCGATGAAAAATGGATTCTGTTTGATAACCGCAAGCGCTCACTCAGCAAGTTGGTTGGATCCTGGTCCAGCACCTAAACAATGCCCTAAACGAAAGCTTACCTCTACAAAAGTGATGGTCACTGTTTGATGGTGTGATTTATCACAGCTTCTTACCAAACGGGGTGAGCATTACTGCAGATGTGTACTGTGAAGAACTGAAAACAATGATGGATAAGCTGGCACAGGTCCAACCAGCATTGGTCAATCGCTCGTCACCGCTGCTCCTGCACAACAACGCGCGACCTCATAGTGCACAGCAGACGGTCTCCAAGTTGCAAGAACTGAGGTTGGGAGTTCTCCGTCATCAGACTATTACTTTTTGCAGAATTTGGATAACTCCTTGGCGGGAAAAAAAATCAATACCCGAGAGGCAGGACAAAATGCCTTTGAAGAATTTGTTGCCTCCCGTCCAGCTGATTTCTTTCAGAAGGGCATCAATAAACTGCCACTACATTGGCAAAGATGCATTGATTGCATGTGTGATTACCTCGATTAATACAAATAAAACATACATGAAAAAAATTCGATTAAATTTTTACATACAAAACGGCAATTTCGTAGGTAAAGACCTAATATATATATACATCTATTTAAATTGGTAACAGTATCAGCTGACGGTGAAGGAAAACATCGTGAGGAAATCTCAACCTGTGAAATGTTCTTGTACTGTGTGTGGTAAATATATAGAACTGTGAATTTCTCAGAGTTTGAAATCGCCAATACGTCGTGGGCTGGCGTGGTGATTACGTCCATACCTTCCTTAGGGAAGAGGCCTATGGCCCTGCGGTGGATCTCTTACAGGCTGATGATGATGTTGATATATATATATGAATAGTTAGCTTAGGTTAGCTCAGATAGCGCATTGCACTACTAGCCGGCTCCCTTCCCTGGGAGCTAGAGGCGGAGGTGCTTGCCGCCGTATATAAATATACGGCGGCTAAGAAACGGTTGGGGGAGCCTCTAGCTCCCAGAGAAATAGAGGAAAAGAGAAGAACAAAGAGGGAGGAGATGGTGGAAAGGTGGAGGCGGGACCTGGCGGACGCGCGTTACGGTCGATACACAATCGACGCCGTCCGCCCGGTCCTGTCGGAATGGTACCAGAGGGGATGGGGCTCCCTGACTTTCCGTCTGGTGCAGGTGCTGACCGGGCACGGGTGCTTCGGTTGGTACCTGCATCGGATAGCACGCAGGGAGCCAACCGCCGTGTGCCATCAGTGCGGTGTTGAACCGGACACTGCGCAGCACACTCTTTCCGAGTGTGCTGCGTGGGAGGAGCGGCGCCGCACTCTGGCTGCGGCGGTAGGTGGTGATCTCTCGCTGCCGGGCGTCGTAAAAGCTATGCTCGGCAGCGAGGATGTATGGAATATTATGGCCTCCTTCTGCGAAGAGGTCGTCTCGCAGAAGGAGGCGGCGGAGAGGGTCCGTGAGCAAGACCCTCACAGTAGCCGTCTCCGCCAACAAAGGGCAGGCAGGAGGAGGCGGCAGTTTGACCGCCACCTCCCACCTTAACCGGACCAGAGAAGATGGGCCGGGGGGCCCATCTTCCCATTGCACGGGTCCGGCGGATGGAGGAGACGGCCGGTGTGTACCCGGCTGTCTCCTTATAAGACGAGGCTCGGCGGCGGCACTTCTGCTGCTGGGCCAACCGCCGGGGCGGCACGATGAAGTCTATAGAGATCTCGTGCCGCCCCAACCATAGCGGAAGACGTACACCGTGGGGTTTTAGTCCGTGCGAGTCGGACATAACCTACCCTCTCCCCCGGGAGGGTGGGTATCCATAAGGGATTTCCCCACGTTTAAAAAAAAAAAAAAAAAAAAAAAAGATAGCGCATTGCACGTATCAAGCAACATCTCAAGCCAAGGTGTGCCCTGCACCTTTGAGCTAGTTGTCAAATAAAATAGGCTGAGTGCTGCAAGCGCTCGCCTTAGTAGTCCGGTGAAGCTGTTAAGACCTCGCTAGGTCAGTAGCGTAGTCAGATCGAGAAAAAAACAGTTATGCTACCCAGTAAATTTGTTAGCGTTTAATCAAAAGTCCACCTAATTCTTCATGATGAACTGACAGAAGATTATAAGAAGCATATCTTAGAAAAAATGTGTATCAAATATGATTACTCAAATATAAAAGCTTATGTAGGTTTATATTTGGATTATTGTGAAACGACAAGAAATAGCAGACATACCGTATATGATTAACATTACTTATACGAATATATGGAAGCTATGTATTACTGTCCCGACGAAGCGTTTCTCTACGTACGAATACGAACCTTTCTCTAGCGCTGGCCATAATTTCTACTGATTACTTACGAAAATCATTTTTATGGCGAGCTAGTCGCTATGTCAACGGTCTGTACAAGTATTTCGTAAGCAGATTTTTTTATAATTTCTAACCGCCCGCTCTCCCTGCTCAGCAAAAGTAAGCAATGTCTTTACCCCCCTCCCATGCTTACGTAAACATTTATAAGAGGATTTTTTTTGGTTGCACTCTTCATATTTTTGTCTTTATTACATTTACTAAGTAGTCAAGAATAGAAGTGACTGTACTGTATCAGAGATGATCAGTAATTGCCTTGTTGTTTCCAGTGCAATTCATGAATTATTATGCAACATAGATGTTAGTTTTCTAGATAAATAAATATTAAAGGCAGTCTATTTGTAATTATGAATTTAATAAATATATATGATGCCGGTTATTGTAATTTTTGTCTGAGCTCTACCGTGCTGTCCTAGTTCTTGACTTTGAACGGAGACTGGGGCCACTATGAGTAGTACATATAGATATACTACAGTAATCTAACACATAGAGTAATTTGTACAGATGCGGTAAATTGTATAAATATGAATGTGTATACGTATGTTGTTTCTTTAATGAAATTATTTATTTTACGTACTAGTTGATACGGTCATGCCTTGCTTTGGCTCAATATATATAAAAGACGATCCTTTGTTATGTCAACAAATTAATTTAAAGCGCCATCTGTTCGAGACTAATGAAACTTAGAATTAATAACAATAATCAACATTGACAGTAGCTTTAATTTGTAATTCTAATATTTTAGGCCATTAATTGAAACAAATCTCATCTCTCAAGTTGGACCAAGTTATACATAAATGCCGACTATCATGAAAATCGGTTGAGTAGTTTCGGAGTTTATCGTGGACGACCATGACATTGAATTTTTATATATAATATTTAGATATGTAAACAAAATTTTTTGAATCCGTCAGTTCTTAATAAGCTATGAATAAAAAAATATTGAGAGATGCTGGGAATTTTTAATTTTGGGGTCATATCTTTTTATACGTGAGAAATGCAAACAAAAAAAAAAAACTTAAACAAGAGCATTTAATAATAACTAAGGACTACTCAGGTGATCTCATAAGTATACAATTAGAACCGTCAAAAAGAGAATTTAGAAATTGGATAACCATTATAAAAATTATTTCACATTCGACAGCTAAATTATTAGCGAGTATCTTGCAATCTATAATAAAAATATACATTAACTCGAAAAAGCCGCGGACGAAATTACGATGAATAAACTTCAATATAGTTTGCGATCAAAAATGGCACACCTGAGTATTTTTCATGGAGAAGATTTTTATTCTCATTATTTTACTATGTCTAACTCTATAACTAATACTATAACCACTCTAGGTGAAGTTTTATTTTATCAAGTTTTGTTATTGACATATAGAAATTCAAGACAAACAGTCTCGAATAAAAGTAGCGCTCAAAACCGACCGCAAAAACTTCCCAATATACATCGTGGTTATAGTTATGCGGTAAACTTATGATTTTGCAAATGCGACCTTACCTGCATGAATTAAAGTTGTTTTTACAAGGGTGCAAGCGACACGAGACCATTTGAAATTCGTGCATAATCCAAAATAATGCACTCATTTTTGTGTGCCGGCTGTGTGACGTTCAGCGTGCATCTTGGCTTTTGTATATCAATGCATCTTGTGTTATCATTTATAATATATACAACATAACATAGACAAATGCTTGTAATTATTATTAAACTAGCAGGCCCTGCGGACGTTGTCCCGCCCTGATAATAAAAAAAAACTTTGGCAAATTATGTACCGAAGCCTTCTTCGTAAATCACCTATTGGTGAAAACCGCATGAAAATCCTTTCAGTAAATTTTGAGTTTATCGCGAACAGACAGACAGACGTGGCAGAGAACTTTGTTTTATAATACATAGTGATAGTGATTATGATCTATCAAATCTAAATCACTGGATATTCTTTGGCGCATTTAAACATGACCGCACAATGAAATAAAATAGAAATGTTATTTATTTAATGCCACGATGTACAAACATTCCCTTCTATTTGAAAAGTCGCTATATGTTCTATGATACCAGTACAGTATTACGGAATCAATAGAATATATTGAAGGTTTATTCACAAGGAGAGTGTACTATAAATAATCCTTTCAAACTCTTCCGGTCTATGACGTCATAAATTAGTAAATTAATAATGCAAATAAAACATCTGAGGTCATTAAAATGTTAAATGTGTCGATTTGAAAGTTTAATGTCTTATAAAATTTTACGTAATGTTGTGTATTTTAGCAATTACTATTCAATTTTAATTCTTGAGTATACGCTACATTTGCGCTTTCTTGGTAAACCTGATAAATTATTATCAATATCTGTTACACAAATAAAGCTTCAATTCAAGAGAAATTAGAGAAATAGTACATGCGAGTAGAAAATAGAAGAAAGTAATCAATATTAATTATATTTGTTTAAATATTGTAAGCGGAAAATATATATTTTATTCCAAGGTAAATACAAAAGTGGATAGTACCTACAATATTACGATTTGTTGTTGATAGTGATCAATAATTGATAGATTGATTAAATTGATAGACGGATTAGCGAATTGGAACAACCGTACCTGCTAAGTACCTAATTGATGTTCAAAACTCTCTTCTTTCTTTATTTAAACATACTGTTCAATACTTTTTATTCGACATAAATTTATTATTTATAAGATTATAAATAGCTCTTTACTATGCACATATGTACGATTGTTCATACAGATACTATATTTATTTTAATAGTATGGAATAATGATTCGTAAATGCGTGAGAAATGAATATGGGAATAATATTTTAATACCTTTAAACGAGCAATTCTTGTATATTTTTATATCTGTATATATTCAGGATCTCGGAAACGGCGTCATCTATGTCCGTGAAACTTAGTATGTAGGTAGTTGCGGGGACGATAAATCGGTGTAACTAGATTTTATTAATAGAAAACTTTTTTAACTGAGTTTTCAAGCAATCGAAATATATAGCTAGAATATGAAGGTACATTTCGCCGCCGCTGTTAAAACGAAAATAGCTCAGATGGAAATCAGCTGCTTCGAAAATCCGTGTAACCCCAGTTCAAATCCGAGTGTCAGCAGAATAGATTTCTTTTTAATATATTTTTTTGGAAAGATATTTATGTTGTGATACAAACCTAACTGTTTATTTTAATTTAAAAATGTTTTTTAAAGAACCGAGCTAAGCTCGGTTGCCAATGTATTTGTTGTTTAATGACATAATATAGGGCGATTACATATAGTACAATCGTTTACATAAATAAAAGTATTTGGAAACCACTATTAACAAACCTATTATTGATTCACTATCTAAGAAATGAATGTAATACACATGTGCGTTTGTTCAAATAAAATCGATACATAGAATAGGATTGTAAAGCTAACGTATCTGTTCTTTTTAGATTTTCTTTAAAAAAAATGGTTTCGGGAGTCTAGGAATAAATAATAAAATACATTGCAATGATTTTTAGAAATGTCTGTCTGTCAATCTGCCTGTCTGTTTGTTTAAACACGCTTCCCTGCTAAAGTACTACATTCATGATAAAACCTAGAGAAAATCATAAAGTATATCTTAGAGAATACATTAGTCTTTATTTCATTTAAATCGATAGACTCTATCAAAAATTATTGTAATTTTAATGACGACGCGTCGTAAGTACGAGAGAAAAGTATATAAGTAAATGGACTTAATTCACTCAGATTACGTTATTAATCACTGATTTTTAAACGCGGATGATGTCGCGGAAACAGCTATTATGGATAATTTAGTGATGAGCTGGAAACAGCCACATTGCGATCGGTTCATATGAAATTCCTGATTCTTTTTGAACATTTCCATGCATATCTGTAAAGTACTTTCTTAAAATATTTTAAGGTATATTGATCATTATTTTTCAAATTTGGTCAGATTTTAACTTTTTCGTTGGGCTGTGGTTTTTAAATTCGACTCTACATAACTAAAGCGACCAGACATCCTGTTTTGAACGAGACTGTCCCTTTATTCGACCACCTATCCCATTGTCCCCAAATAATGATCTGGGCCGCAAAATAGTCCCGTTGCCTGAAACCGCATGAAAATGATTAAATACTAGCTTCTGCCCGCGATTTCTTCTTCGCGGAATAGTTACTCTGGGATCATGCTAACCAGCAGCGGAATCTGTCAAGAGGAAAAAAGCCCCGATTTTGAATCATTATTGGGGGTGTAAGGGGTGTCGAGTAACATCTTAAGACTTGAGACACCCAAGCCAACCTCATCTGCACGTGGTGCACGCTGCTGATCAACAAACGAGGCAATGGCGATAGCGGGGTGGTAGGGTTATACAGCCCGACTGGGTCGCAACCACCATGTATATGGCGGAAAAGCCCGTCATAGTGACTCGCTTTTGCGCGTCGCGTTTCGGGATCAGCCTGTGCATATCCAGTACCGGGTGACTTTCGTCATTATGGCCGGTGACAGTGGCGACCGACGATGGATGATCTGTCTCGCGGTGGTCGCCACTGTTCTTGCATTGTACTATGCTTACCATCAGGCATAGTGCAGTCACTTTGTCGTGCTTCAATAAAAAAAAAAATATATACATTGGTGCTCCGCTCCTATTGGTCTTAGCGTGAATATATATCCTTCCCCGATAAATGAACTATATAATACCATGACAGAATTTTTAATAGCGGACCAGTAGTTCCTGAGATTACCCGCTTCAACTCACAAACTTTACCTCTTCATTATATTAGTATAGATAAACGATATTAGTCTATTAATATTAGCATACATTGGAGCACACAGGCACGAGCGCCGACCATCTTTATAAAGCAAACTTGTTCCTCCTAGTACTACAAATATAATAACTAAAAAATTATGACATATATAATTTAACTAGTGGGCGCCCAGTGGTCGACATTCGACCATAGTTAATTGATTTTTTTAAATTTGAAGTTTATTAGGGTAGGGTTCCTTTGTCAAAGTGTATACTTCTAAAGTTTTCATCATGGCTACTCAGTTATTTGCCATTTTCCATGATCTTTAATTATATAAACATTTAAAAAAATCTATGTGTATATGAAAATTGAAATGAATTATAACTTTGAAACAAAAAACAGGTGGTAAAGCTCTCAAATTCTAAGTAAACATTATAACTTTACGAAAATAAAGAAATTTATCACAATCCATGACACAATTTTCAATTAATTTTACACGACACCATGAGTGGTATTTCTCGGTGATATTGAATTAAATGTAGTCTGTTCATTATGAGGAATACTGATACACCCAGTATCTTCTTTTGGAAAAATAATTGATACAATCATTACAATCAAATGATGAATTCAAAACAAAAATGTTTTTAATACTACCATTAACTTTTGAAAATAAATTCAGTTTTGTAGCTACATCAGGATGAACTGTCACCTAAAAATTTTGACATCCAATAAAACGAAGGAGAATTATTTAATAATTATTTCAGTGGTTCCATAAATGTACTAAAGATAAATTGTTTATCAATTAATTATTAATGTATATGTATATATATTGTGAATTTACATTTTACCTTATTGTAAAATTAACCTACAATTTGACCAATTGATTTCGAAAGGCGTATAAGTCATTCAACATCATTCATGTTAAAATTATTATATTATTGTAAAATTATCCTGTAATTTGACCAGTTAAATTCAAACAGCATGTAATTATGGAACGTAAGTTGTGTTATAAATATTATGATAATAGTTGTTGTTGTTGTACATTGTTGAATGTAGGATGAAAAAGGGTAATTGCAACGTAGGAGTAAAAAAATACATACAGTCAAGCATAGCAACCTCTTTCACAACCTTTTTTGAAGTTCGTTATTGACGGCTGTCAAAATGACTTTTTTATTTACATTTGTGTATATGTTGTGTAAAATTCAAGCAGTAGTGTGAGTAATGAATATTTTAATTAATTTAATGTGCTTCTAATGCATTTTAAATAAAATAAATAGCTTTCTGCACTTCTCCGCCATATAAACTTTAACTATGCCAAATTTCATGTCCACCCGTTTACGGAGTTCGTTTAAAAAGGAGTACAAAGTTTTTGCTTCACGTATTAATATATAGATAATGACTGTCACAGAAATGTTGCTTTTAAAAAACTGGTGATTACATTTTATTTTTCATAATTTCTTATAATAAAAATAATGTCAATTGGGCACTTAATGTTAAGACAAAATTGAGAACATTACAATGTGTTTATTTTACCGGCCGGGAAAACTTATTTCGGATGGCATATACCAGACCAACGGCCGTAACCAGTATTGACAAACCGCTCACTTTCACTTACAGGAACCCGATGGATGTAGCCTATGCACTGAGTCAAGTATACGACGGTATATATTCACCGAAACCGATAGTAAGATCTCTGAGCATCAGGGGCTATCAGGGCGAACAAATACCCTTACACACTCCCGATACTCTCTTCCTGGTACACACACAGGAAGAGAAAAGAGCCCTGATAAAAAAGGGCTACGGGGTAGGGGAAGGATCGCGCGATCTGACAGTCCATGAATCCCAGGGAAGGACCTTCAAATCGGTGGTGATCTTGCAAACAAAGAGCAGAAGGGTACAAATCCACGATAGCGTTTCACTATAGTGGCAATATCTAGGTACACCGACACCTGTGTCTACTATACCGACGTGACTGACGACGCGATAATTAGGTTCATTTATCGGGCCGTGGACGCTCCGGCACGGGATATTGTGGATTACAACCTAAAAATGGCCATAAAGAATGAAAATGCCAAGCGCTATGAAAACAATAACGTCATTAAACCAAAACTAGTTAATAATAATTGAATAGTTAATATTTAGGAAATTACTAATAAATAAAAAATACGCTGACGGATACGATTTTTACGTATACAAAATACTACATGTAAGCAAAAAAAGATGCGGACCAAGAGTCTGCAGAACATAATAAAAAAAAAACGTGTTTATTTTCATTTTTAACATGCTCACTGGCATACACAATATTAGTAGTTTGATTCATACAGATAATGTAAAGACGTCCCGTTCGAGTTAAAAAAAATGGTCAGTTTATACATATATTAATGCTCAGTTATTTTTAAAATAAATATTGTACGATAATAAAAGGTGTAAAAGAGGTTTACTATCTCTAGAGTAAGTACAACATACTCAACACTATACTATATAAACTGGAGATTAACTATGCTACTAATGGCGTCATTTTAGTACGTCTCGAACTAGCTTGCCAATGTAAATGTACGAAACTTACAAAATTATTACGTCTTTTACATATCTATATAATATATAAAAACCGGTAAATAAATAGTTTATCAAATTAACCAAAATAAATAAAACATATGAGTATGTGTACTACCTAGAGATGTATTGGAAGTCGATGCCAACCGAAAATCATATCATCTACATAGGTTCAAAGGCACCGACTGTACATTCCGAGTGTACATAAGTATATTTTACTAAAACATGCGGATCACCTGATGGTAAGTGATTACCGTCGCCCATGGACACCTGCGACACGAGAGGAATCACAGATGCGTTGCCGGCCCTTAAGCTTTCTTTGTTGGCTTGTTTCTTGAAAGTTGTGTTACTTTGTCACGGATCCCATAATCAGAAACTAACCAAACTCTCATCAAACTACCCTTGAAAAACATCCTTTACAATAAAAAATGAATCATCGAAATCGGTTGGCATGATATTGAGTTATTCGTCTATTTGTCGTGTACATACTTAATGCAAATTTAACACTTATACGGTTTGCACTGGTTGCCGTTGTCTGAACTGGACTAAATTAAAATGGGACCACACGGGAAGCACCAGCTTTCAAATAAAAAAAGAATCATCAAAATCGGTTCACCCAGTCCAAAGTTATGACGTAACAAACATAAAAAAAAATACAGACGAACTGAGAACCTTTTTTTGAAGTCCGTTAAAAATATATTGATTTCGGGCAATTCATTTACAGATTTCTGTAATAAATACTTTGTCTAGTCTAGGTTCTAGTATCACTATAGGGTTTACGTAAAGGATTCATACAAGAGACTAAGGAAAACTGTTAAAAGTTGTCTCAGAAAATAAAAGGTCAGAAACAAAACCCATGTAGAACAAGAAATATTAGCAAAACAATTATCTTTACCTTGCATGCGCCTGCACACCAGTAGAATCACTCTGTGCACGTTGCTTAGAGGATGGCTTCCCCGCTCATATATTTTCAGTTACATTAGATATACAGTCGAAAGCGAAAATAACGAACGGCAAGGTCCCGGTCGAATCTCTATTTAAACAAATAAGTAAACATATCACCTATAACAACATCGGATACAACGGAGTAGTCCGGTGAAGCTGTGAAGGCCTAGTAAGGCCAATAGCGTAGTCAGTTCGGAAAAAAAATCGGATACAGCGACATGTCGCTGAAAGCGAAGAAACTTTACCGAATATTCATCGGCTATAACGACCAACTGTTCTTATTGTACCAGCATAATAAAACAATATGAACAATTTTCAAACTTATTTTAATGTGTGATGAAATGTTTTGAGTTATTATTAGCTATGAATTTTGTACCACACCGTCCGAACCTCTGGAGCCATGTTTTTTATTTTTTCGTGGGGGAATCCTCTTGGTGTTCTGCACCTAGTCGGGCAGCCCAGGTGAGAATACCAGATTTTTACCCAATAAGCCCCCTGTTGTTCTTCTTGCACCGTTTAGTCGGGTGGGCAGGAACAAAAAAAAAGCCCTCCTGACCTGACCATGCATGTGTCACAACTTATTTAGTGCGATAGTTAAGAGCGCCAATGAAAGGTTGAATTGATACATTTTGGTTTTTATTTTGTGTTTTCACTTTAACATTTGTTGCTTTTAAGGAAGAGCTTAATACTTTGTAATTACTTTAAAA
Organism: Antheraea mylitta; assembly: GCA_014332785.1. NCBI lineage: Eukaryota > Metazoa > Arthropoda > Insecta > Lepidoptera > Saturniidae > Antheraea > Antheraea mylitta. Next base: position 67,564 of record JACEII010000241.1, on the reverse strand, counting down.
ACTGATTGTAGTCTATAAGCTGTACTGTTGGTTTCTTTTATGTAATTTAAGAGGCAAACGAAGAGTCACGTGATGTTAAGTGATCACCGCCGTCCATAGACACAGCAACACCAGAGGAGTCGCAAGTGCGTTGCCAGCCTGTGTTTTTGGTGAAATGGGGAAGGAGATAGGGAGGGGAGATGGAGGGAGAGAAGAGGGTAGGGGAGAGGAAGGGAGATGGGCCTGACCGAACAAAACGCAACAATGTAAGCACGTCGGTTTTCTGTGAGAGGGTGGTACTACCCCGAGCGAGCCGACCCATTCGTGCTGAAACCATTTCAGCGTGGCTCTACCACCTACAAAGCTTTTAGTTTTTACCTACTAAAGGTACTACAAGTTTTTTAGAATAAACATTGTTATTAAAATTTCTAAACATACATGTGACTATTAATATGACTGCTTGTGTATATTGCTAATAAAGACTATCGGATATATTTTTTATTTTTTTTATTGTAGCACGGCAAAGTGACTGCACTATGCCTGATGGTAAGCACAGTACAATCCAAAAATAATAGCGACCACTGATTGACACACTGTCCATCGCCGGTCGCCACTATCATGTCGGCCTGTAATAAGCTGGATATGCACAGGCTGGTCCCGAAACGCGACCCGCAGAAGCGAATCACTATTACGGGCTTTTTCGCCATATACATGGTGGTTGCGACCCAGTCGGGCTGTAAAACCCTGCCATCCCGCTTGCGCCATTGCCTCGTTCGTTATTCAGCATGGTGCACCACGTGCAGGTGAGGTTGGCTTGGGTGTCTCAAGTCTTATGATGTTATTCGACACCCCCTTACACCCCAAAACGTAACGTCCGAAGTTATATAGTCCCCTTAATGTCGTTATATCCGGTTTTGACTGAAATTCCTTTTCTTTTTATAACGCCTCCTTACCTTTTTCCCTTCCCCGTCGTATTAATATAATGTGTTCATCAACTCTTGTTACTCATAACCACATAAATATAGAATACTAGCTTCTGCCCGCGACTTCATCCGTGTGGAATATTAATTTTGAGCTAAAGCTAACTTTATCTCGCAACTTCGTTTATGTAGAAGGTAAAAATACTGTCAAACGTGATTTTTTCGAAACTTTAACCGTTCACATAGCGCACGTAGTGGATGCTCTCAAAAGAAAAAAAAAACGATTTTGAAACATTCTCCATTGGTGCTTCGCTCATATTAATGTTAGCGTGATGATATATGGCATACAACCTTTCATGATGAAGGAGCTATCTACCACTGAATTTTTTCCAAACCGGACCAGTAGATTCTGAGATTAGTGCGTTCAAGCAACTAACTTTATAATATTAGATAGATTTGTCGAAACATATTAAAAGTAACAAAATTAAAATCAGTGTCATTAGTGTCATTCTTTTGTGTATGTCTGTAATTGTGTTGTGCATTTTTTTTAAGTGACAGGAGGCAAACGAATACACGGTTCAGCTGATGTTAATGTATCACCGCCGTCCATAGACACTTGTAACACCAGGGGAGTCGCAAGTGCATTGCCAGCGTGTGTTTGGAGGGAACGGGGAAGGGAAGAGAGGCGAGGTGAGGGAAGGTGGGCCTGCGGCTCTGTCACTTATCGAACGAAATGCAACAATGCAAGCACTGTTACTTCACGTCGGTTTTCTGTGAGAGTGTGGTACTACCCCGAGCGAGCCGACCTATCCATGTTGAAACCAGTTATAACGTAGCCAATTCAGCGTGGCTCTACCACCTATGCATATTTGTATCTTAACAATAATGTTTTATTTGTTAAGTACATCTGGTGTATTTGTTTGTTTTGTCTGTCTATAGATAACCCGCTCTTAAGTTTACTTAATTGCTTAGTACAATCTGAATCATTTATTTTATTTTAAAAGAATTAGATAAGATAAGATATAGGCCGCGTCACACTTTTTAAACGCTCTGAAGTAGATGCGCAGAATACAAATTTAGGTATCAGAGAGACGCAGCTGAGGTGAAAAGGGAGCGAGGCTCGCCCGTGTACATACTTCGCCCGCCTCGCCCCCTTTAAAACATGTGTCCTGTTATTAGTATTTGAAGTACAGTCGTATTCATAATAGTTTTCTTGTTGTTAATTACATGTTACTGATATTTTCGTTGATTCCTTTTTATCTATAGGTGGAGGGTAAACCTGATTGTTGGCGCCGCGACGCAAATCAAGAACTTTGCACTCTTAACGAAATACTCGAAAATATTTGCAACCTTATGTATATGAAAATAAGATTCAAATTGTCTTGTCGATCACTCGTTCTACTAGTGTTACGCGACACGCGCCGACGCTCTTTGACAAATACCGCCAAACATACTGCGTCTGCGCCTAGTTGAATTTTTGTATTTAAAAAAAATGAATATCTATCTCTACTATAATAAAACTGTAACAAGTCGAAATCTGTACATTAAATATTTTTTTAAAATTTTAATCAGGGTAGACTATGTTATCGATATAGAAACCAAAAATAATCTTTTTTCAATTTTTGTCTGTCTGTTTGTCTTTCTTTCTGTCTGTCTGTCTGTCTGTTCCTGGGAACATGCATCACTCTGAAAGTACTGAACCGAATTTGACGAAAATTAACATAGTGATAACTAATATTACGAGATCACATCTAAGATTTTTGCCCAATAAAACGCAAAGGGTTCTCCAGGATAAAGGATTAAAGTCTAGAATCTAAACCCGTATTACTCTGTAAGTACTGAATTAATTTTAACGAAACTTGACAGTGAACATATGCTTAATGCCATTGTGACTTAAGAAATTTTGGAATTATGAACTTGAAAAGGTGGTCCATTATCACTAACGGTTTTTTTGGGAAGACCAAACTTAGACCACAAGTTCCGTAACACTTTTACAACTGCTTGTGCTGTAGTACTTCTCGTTAGGATCGCTTCTACTTTTTGTCCCATAAAATGCAAGGGGTTCTCCAGAATAATAAAAAGCAAAAAATTGTAGTTAACGTAACTAGACTTTTTTGCGACACATCAGTACAAGAGCCGGCAACGTTGGAAGAACAAAAATTTTAGAATAACTGGTTCTTTACTATATCTATTTTTTTTTTGTATCATAGGAGGCAAACGAACAGGTGTGTCACGTGATGTTAAGTGACCACCATCGTCTATAGACACTACCAACACCAGGGGTGTCGCAAGTGTATTGTTAACCTGTATATGGCGGAGGTTGCCAACGTATATAAGGGAAAGCAAAGTATCTCACGTCGGCTTTCTGTGAGAGGGTGATATTAGCCCGAACGAGACGACCCATTCATGCTGAAACCAGTAATAGCTTCAGCGTGGTTCTACCACCTATACAAGTTATCAATATATCAATAGACAGAATTTAGGACACTTGGTAGCCAGTTAACGTTGTATTTTTGATGCGCATTTTGATTTAATTAATTTTGATTTCTGAATAAGTTTAGGGACATTTTTTTTCATTAACTTTCAAACGCAATTAAAAGCATGACTTTATCACAGTCAGACACATTTTTTATAAACAATCATATATATACCCGCTGATATATTTTATAAATAAAAATAATGAATATCAAACCAATTATTTTTTTCCATAACAAAGAACAAATTTCATTTTATTAAACATTATTGATATTAAGATCTCACGATATACAATGACACAACGATAAACGTAAACTTATGACTTGGGATTGACGCCATCTTAAATATTTGCGTCGTCGACCATCAGGCTATACGAAACCGAAATACCTTGGGCTGGCGAGGTGAAATGTCTCGACGTCACTTTAGATAAACAATTAAATTTCGATTCACACACAGATAGAGTGCGAAACAAAGCCGCTATGGTCTTGGGTCGTTTCTATCATTTGCTTTGTCATAAGAGTAAAATGTCCCTCAGACATAAACTCACTTTATATAAAACTTGCATCCGTCCGATTATGACGTACAGTTGTTCGGTCTTTGCACATGCGCAAAATTGTATTCAAAAGTTGCAGGTTCTCCAGAACCGAGCCCTACGTAAAATCACTTGTGCCCAATGGTACATACGGAATAAGGATCTCCACAGGGACCTGGAGATGCCTTCTGTCTGAGCGTATATAAAATCACTTACACGTAGTTATTTCGAGAAAGCCGCGAATCGTCCCTGCCCATTAGTGGTATCCGCCGCGAACTATGAACCCATACCCAACCATGCGTAGTATAGAAGACGACCGCGACACATTTTTACCGACCTTCCTAATTCAATCACGTCAGCGAACGATCAGTACAAGCCTGTCTCTTCAAATAGAGCGCGTTCACGCCCACGCTCGCATAACCACAGATCACGCCGCCGTGGTCAATTTCGCTCCCGCACACCAGATTAGGCCCCCCGCGGCAACGGCTCAAGCCTAGGTCCGTTCCTTCGGCATGAAGCCCTTGAGTACGCTGCTCACGCGATACAGTGACACAAAACCTTATATCACTGCTACAACATCGCACACATCACCTACACACGTGCACGCCTACACGCTTACACGCTGTTTTTCTTTTTCAGAGAAATAAACGTCAAAGAGTTCTACCCTTATTTTTCCCTATCCTATCCTACCCTGTATAGTTTAGAGGATTTTTTCCGACACAAAATACATATAGTATTTGATGCGGTACGTATGTTTGGTACACATGCATGTTTCAATAGCTCATATACGAATATACGTAGGTAAGCTCAGATAGGTCGCGATTTTTGCACATGCACATGTTTGCACATTTTACGAGGTGTGCCGTGCACTCTTGAGTTGATCGCCCAAACATCCCAAGTCGGCTGAGTGCCCTCAGCGCTCGCCTCAATAGTTCAGTGAAGCTGTAAAGACGTTTCCAGGTCAACAGCGTTTACATCTCGAAAAAAAAAAATGCGTCCATAACATACGTTGCCACAATTATCGCTATATTTTCATGCAGCCAGTACTGCACTAAACTATACCTGTAGGTATATTCCATACACATATTATTTTTATAGCAACAAATCGGTCTAGATATTGAGTAAATAACTGAAATAGTCTGAAAGATGATTTTTTTTTAAATGTCTACGCTATTGACCCAGCAAGGTCTTAACAGCTTCACCGGACTACTAAGGCGAGCGCTTAAGGCACTCAGCCGACTTTATCCCGGCAACCAGTTCAAGGGTGCACGGCACACCTCGGCTTGGCTTTTGCCTGTTGCATGCAAAATCGCGACCTATCTTAGCTAACCTAGCTAACTATTCATATATGTATGAGTTGAAACGTATATGTGTACCAAGCATACACGCCTCAACAACTCCTCCATATATTTATTATCGGAAAATTGAGAGTTTTTCAGTTCGATAACGGAAAAAAGTAAACCCTTCCACTTACATGTGTAAGCGTGTAGGCGTGCACGTGTGTGGGGGTGACCGTGTAGTGTTGTAGCAGTGATGTATATTTGTGTGTCACCGTTTCGAGCAAGCAACGCACTCAAGGGCTCCCTACCGAGGGATCGAACCTAGGCTTGAGCCGCCGCCGTGGGAGGCCTAATCGGGTAAAAGAAAGATGAAATTTGTACTTATTTACATCTAGATATAATAATAATAATAAAATTAGTGCTATTCTAACATGGTCTAAGATTACTTTTATTTTTACTTCCAAAAAATAGTATCAAGCACATTATTGTCAATACCAAAAATGTCTTTCAATAATAATTCCATTTTAATAACGTTTCAAAGGTAGTGAAAAAAAAAAACATTCATGAATATAATATATAAAACTGGCTTGATTGATTTTTTCCGGTATGGCCTCTGCCTATGTAGGTAATTTCGCCAATATCAAGTGTGACAAATACACATTATAAATTTAATGCCAAATATTTAGTGTAACAACGTAGAATAATCTACAATAGAAACATATCAACATAGATAAATTACCAAAAGGTGACAGGTACTATATTGTGAGTGGTACAGAGATTATTTATAAAAATATATTTAAAATAAGTTTTCGGAACAGTTTATAACTCTTAGACAATAGTTTCAAGCAAGTGACAGTTGACGCTTCGGCGCAATGTTTGACGCTTCGATACGGTGTTCATTTCTGTAATACAATGGAGTATAAAAAGGTTTTAATACAAGTTGAAGATAGTTATGATAAAGTAAGTGGTAGAAATGTTTATTTAGTTTTATGTAGGTTAGTTTTTATCTTAATTGATCCTTGTAGATGATGCTACGAACGGGTACTAGGCTTATTAAAAAAAAATCACACGTAATCTGGGTATATGTTACAATGAATCCGTGGATAGTTTGGATTCACAATTGGAAACGGTAGTTATGGTTGCAATTGGGTATCAGTTTTATTCAATTTTTTCGCGTTTAAAAATACAATTGAAACCAGTGATAAACAATTTGGTACAAAAGAAGTTGCACGGGTCAGCTATTATATGTAATAAACTAAATAGTAATTATTTATGGAACAAATTTGTAATGCTTTATCTTGGCATTATACCATAGCTGATTCGTGTCTTATTCTGTGATTTTGTGCATATAACTTATACAAAACAATTTCGATGTTTCACATCTGCCAGGCTTCCCGTGACGGCTCATTTTTTTATTTATGTTAGTTATTATTAGAAGAACCATTCACTCCAAAAATGATGTTTCTATGGAAGGCGTTGTTTATTACAAATTTTGTTTATTTACGTTGGATGTATTTTATTTAAAAGAAGGATTTTGTAAAACGCATAATACCTGTACAATGTATACTACGAAATATATCACACAAATATAATATAGATACAGATAAAATACAATAGAAAAAATAGAAATATTGCATAAGTAGAGTATCATTCAATTGAAGTACGCGATCAGCTAAAACTCACCAACCACGTGATTAAATGTTATTTCGATTTAATTATAACTGAGAAATACATGTTTTGGGGAACTGTTAATATTCTGGCTTTTTCTATACCTCGACAATAGTTCTCTTATCTGTATGAAAGTATTCCATTTGCTATTCTGTACTCATGAACATGTGTACGCAAAATTTCATGACGATTGGTTGAGTAGTTTTTTGTGAAATCGTAACAAATAAACAAACACATATTCATATTTATAATATTAGTTATTGTTTTTTACGTACATCACTATATTATACACAAGCCTCAACCCGCGACTTCGTCGGCGTGGAACAGTTACTCTGGGCTAACGCTAACACCCAACGTAAGCTCTCAAGAGGAAAAAAAGCCGATTTTTAAACATTCTTCGTTGGAGCTCCTATTAATCTTAGCGTGAAAAATTAAACTCAAGCCACAAGAGACACTGTGAATTATTTAGCTTTTTCCATCACAACTGTACCTACTATTTACATAGAAATGGCTATTGTATAAAAACGGTTTTGTTAATAGAAAATTATAGTTAGAGTTTTCCACTGATAATGGAAAGCAGTCTTGATGTTCATTTACCCGAAGATAACACTAATCAAACGTGCGATTATGACAAAGCTGTCGAATTAACTGGTATGTAATGAAACTCTACTTGGTTATTTTAAGCATTTATGACATAATCCAGTATAATGATTTCTAGAGTGTTTGACGGGATCTGACGGGATCTAGAGTGTTTGACGGATGTTTGTTATCTGTCATGTAGTGAATTTTATATTTTATTCATAATCTTGTATTATTTGACTCTTACATTTTGTCGATTTGTAGAGTATTTACGAACTAGTCAAGATACGACTTTGGAACCCCCTTGGTATAACATTTTTAGTGATACTTTTCAAGTAAGACCACACACATTTGCCTCCATTATTAGTTCGCATATAGCGAATGTATTATTTTTCAGGTCATGGCTATTACAATTACATACTACTAATAGCGAGCTGCGTGATCATGTGTGGTATATCCATGGATATGATTGGAATCTGTTTGGTTATCGCTGCAGCTAGGTGCGACCTTCGGATAGGTCTGACAGAAGCTGGTTTTTTGGCGTCGGCTCCGTTTGCTGGTACTCAAAAGTGTTTGTATTCTGAACCCTTTGCGCTTTTTAACATCCCCCGTTGTTCTGTCAAAATTCAAATAGTACAATGTTGATTTTTTTTTAATTTGATTAAAACAAAGTGCGCTGTACCTGATGGTAAACATAGTGCAATCCAAACACATTGGGGTGTAAGGGGTGTCGAGTAACATCTTATGACATGAGATACCCAAGCCATCCTCACCTGCACGTGGTGCACCCTGCTGATCAACGAACGAGGCAATGGCGATAGCGGGGTGGTAGGGCTTAACAGCCCGACTGGGTCGCAACCACCATGTACATGGCGAAAAAGCCCGTCATAGTGACTCGCTTTTGCGCGTCGCGTTTCGTGATCAGCCTGTGCATATCCAGTACCAGGTGACTTTCGTCATTATGGCCGGCATGACAGCGGCGACCGACGATGGATGATCTGTCTCTCGGTGGTCGCCACTGTTTTTGGATTGTACTATGCTTACCATCAGGTATAGTGCAGTCACTATGTCGTGCGTCAATAAAAAAAAAAAAAAAAAGAAACACTGCTAATGACAAGGGAAGATCGAGTGAAGCCTTCAGATGTAAACTCTATGGCCGATGCATACCAGCATTAGATTAACTAGCTATTAATAAACTTTGCTGTAAGCCTGCTTGATAGCCAACAACGATGAGACATCGTACAGAAGAGAGAGATATTTTTATAGTATTTTTGCCTTTATAAAGTCAATACCTTGAATACAATACATTGCTAAGCCTCAGATAGATTTTTTTTCGTACTGAATATGTTATTGACCTAACAGGCCTTAACAGCTTTACCGGGCTGCTAAGGCGAGCGCTTAAGGCACTCAATTTTTTTTTTAATCCAGCTCGTGAAACGAACTACATTTAACTAATTAGTTTAGTTAGTTAAGTTAATCTAAACTTACTAAACTATCGATACATACAAAATTTTGTAAGATACATATGTATACTCAGCTTGTGTATCTCAGAAGCTCATACATGCATTTCGTATCTGACAACTAAGATAAACTAATTTAACTCTAATATAATTTAATTCGAAAAAGAGCACAACAATAAAATCCTTCCATCATATGTGTATTTACTTGTGTGTATTGTGCACATATGTAGGGTTGATCTGTGTAATGTTATCAAGTTAGTGATTAAGACTATTCAGTGTCATTGTATCGCGTTAGCTGTGTACTGAAGTACCAGGGAAGTTCATTACATTAAAAAGTGCTTACTGATAGCTCTTGAATTATTTGGGTAAAAAAACTGGTCTCAATGAATATGTATTTTCTAGGTGCGCTTCTCTCGTTACCCTGGGGTTATTATGCTGATACTCGAGGACGAAAACGAGCTTTACTTCTATCTACATGTGTTGGCTCCACATTTGCTGCCATCAGCAGTATATCGATAAACTGGCAGTTTATGTTCGTAGTCAAAATTATAGGCTCGAGTTTGTAAGTAAAAATATTTGCATATTTTCTGATATTCCTTTTCTTACAATACTTCTTACGGTTCTGAAGAGTGCAAGGCAAGATAAATATGTATATCTATGCTTTTTTTTCAACTTTATAGGATTTAGGTTTAATCAAAATTCCAGCTGATATTAAATGGTGACATAACTCTACTATGATACTTACAATGATGGTTGTACCTAAGAGTATAAACGTGGTGTTTGGTTCAGAAACATTAGGAATTGCAAGACACACTGAGTTTTTAAATGCAAATACAAACAAAAAACAACAATATCTTTTGGCGACCAAACTTTAATTACATAGTCATGGTATGTAGCTGTTCAAAAATGAGTCATTGGTTAAGACAATTCTATAGTTGTGAAACCCACTATGAATAGTAATAATTTGTAAGTCGGAATTTATTATTAGAAATTTACTTCCATTTCTATCGCCAAATGGTTTTTTTTATTCTACAATGTCATTTCGATCTACATACTATCTTACAATTCTTTATTGCTTAAGAATTTATTTTTTTATTTCATAAAATTTTTAATATCTAGTTTTCAATGTTATAATACCTATTGTTCCTTCTTCTCGAGTAATAATTTTAGTTTAATTAGTTCGAAAATAAAAAAAAAAAAAAATTATTTTATTGCAACAATAGAATTTATACAATAGAATAATATGTTTTTGTAATAAAAATTCTGGTCACAATATATTGTTGTTGTATACAATATATATGTCGGAGCAGCGATAAAATGACGTCCATTCAGAAGTATAACGTCTTCCATACTGACATCATGGTTATGATTGGATCGATTAATCCAACAAGAACAATCAAATAAAACGATAAACAGATTACAGAATGAATATACAACGAATTATCCGTAGATGCGACTTCTGCACCTAGTACCTAGCACCTACAACTGTTTGAGCGAGTATGTTCAGTATTTAGTCGCCGGTCGCGGTTAATGCATCAAAATATATTCAAAGCCGACAACTTTAACCAATAGCAATTGAGGTCACGAGTAACACATCCGATATAGTCAATAGCACAGTATAGGTTAATGGTGGCTTCCCCGATATATATATGCATATATATATATATATAATATATATATATATATATATAATATTATTTTAACTGCTCCTTTTCTAACAACATGTTATTATTCTAAAAAACGAGATAGGATACTTACGTAAGAAACAGAGAAATCTTACGTAACCTAGTACATTTGGGTTTAAGTTTGAATGAGCCCTTACACCATGCCTACTAGTGTTTAAATTTACTTGAAAATTTAATTATAGCACAAAAATAGAGTGAATTTATGTTAACCGATAAGAAATTTTCTACTATAGTGGCTTTTGTAAATGATTGCTCTATTTATCAAATCAAATGATTACTGATCAGTTGGTAGGAGCTTGAATGAAATATTTGTAGTGATATAGAAGGTATGCATGACGTTATTTATGTAGAAATGAAATGTCCCAAAAGTCTGTTTAGCACTGTAATATGTTTCTGTAATACAATGGTCCCCCTACAACGGGGTAGATAATGTAATACGCGCCGGGCGGTGCTCTGTAAGCGACTGGCGAGCATTGCCCGCTAACTTAAATTCCCGCTGAAAATGCTGATGCAGCGTTTCTCGCCCGTCTCTACATAGATACTATATTAAAAATCAAAGATACATCATTGAATTTAGGACTTCAGAATACATTTATGAGCGTTAACACTACCACCGGTTTGGAAAAATAAAGCAGTCATCGACAAGAACCGGCAAGAAGCTCGATCGGGTCTATCTTTTTTTAATATACGTGCATGTATAATAGGAGTCAATTCCAGACATCACCAACGTTCATATATTGATCAGAATCTATGATTTTTTGACATTAAAACTCGTTTGATATGGCGCTTATGCCCGGTTTCTGAGATACTCGGTTAAACTACCAATAGTAATTGACACAAGAAAATTAACTATAATATAGACTGTTAAAGGGCCCGTTGAGTTTTACTAACATTTATCGTATAATTGTGTGTTCAGAAACGCAATTTGATAAGTTACCGAACCAATAACGTTATTAAACAGTTAAGCTACAGTTAAAGTACCTCATAAATCGGGCATTAAACTCAAATTTAGCGTTATTAAATTACATCTTTGTCAATTCGATAACACGTCTGCATCGACGTAACAAATTTCTATAACAAGTGTATTGGAAAGATCTTTTTTGCGGCGACACAAAAACAATACATCTGTTTATCAAGCTATTTTAATTTATTTGATATATCAGTTCACGAATCTTAATTGAAAGATTAATGTGTCCATTCCTCATTAATATATAAAATTAATATTTAATCTTTTTGATACATGTTTGTTCCAGCTTGTATCATTTGTTCATCTCTATTTTGAATTCATTATCTATGTTTGTTCGGTTCATAATGTTATATATATAGTTATAGTTTCGAAGGATAAATTTACTTGTTTAGTCAATTTTGAATAAATCGATGTATTTTTTAGTGAATCTCCGAAAGGGATGTAACAATTTTGACGGGGCTTTTACCAGCAGATAAGAGAATTTGTAGATTTACGAGTATTCTGTAGTAATATGAAGTAGTCCATAATGCTAAGCAATAATGTTGAAATGTATCAGAGGTAGCTTAAATCTGGAAATAGGTTTATAAGAGTAAAATCGAGTATAAAACCTAATTTTACGAACACTTTTTGTAGAAGTCATTGCCGTTCTTTAATCTTATTTTTTGCCCAATTTTTTTTCTCGAACTGAATACGCTATTGACTTAGCAAGGTCTTAACAGCTTCACCGGACTACTAAGGCGAGCGCTTAAGGCACTCAGCCGATTTTATTTGACAATTAGCTTAAGGTTGCACGGCACATCTCGGGTTGGGCTGTTTTCTGACTCATGCAATTCGCGACCTATCTGATAGAAATATATAGAAAGAGAGGGAGAGGGGGAGAGAGAGAGAGAGGGAGAGAGAGAGACGGAGAAAGAGAGACAAACGGTGAAATCTATAGCACATTCTTACCCCGCACTTTTAAAGAATATTCTCTGTTGTGTATTATTAACATTGTTAATATATATTAAAATATTACAACATAATGTCGAAAACTAATGCTGATCGGGTTCGAGAGCATAGGGCAAGACTCGCGCGATACAGTGACGCAAAAACATTACACATATCACCTCCACACCCGTGCACGCTTACACATGATAGGATATTTTTGTTTTGAAACGCAGCGTTCGCCTTAGTAGTCCGGTGAAGTTGTAAAGAACTTGCTAGGTCAATAGCGTACTCAGTTCGAAAAAAAAATACATTCTCCAAAAACCTAAAACATATATTTAACACATTTTCGTTCATAAAATCCATTTCACACCGTACCCAAAAGAAGATTTACTTGAATAAAAATTAACAAAATTTTAAGAAATAAGAAACAACCTAGAATTGATTCCAATCAAAGAAATTATTTCTTGTGAAATAATAATAGCGATACGTGAAAAATTACTTATAAAGTACAGGTTTTGGGTTTAGGAGCTATTCTATTTATTCTTATATTGATAGTCTCAAAGTTATTTAATTCAATTTCAGTTCAACAGCAAGTTTCCCACTGATTATCACTATGCTTGGAGAGTCGACAAATACGAGTTATAGAAGTTGCTACATTTTCATCGTAAATAGCGTTAACCTCGGAGCAGACTTAGTTTTCTTCAGTAAGTTGTTTTTTTTTATATAGCAATGTGTATTTATAAAACCATATAAAGGGCTAAAAGGAAAAACTGGCTATCACATTTACAAAACTTTAGAGGAGAGACAATTTAAATTTAAAAGCATTTATGGTTGACTTCAATATATCACAATTGATGATTTTAAAAGAAAATTTAGTATGTTATGTGTTTGGGATTGTTTTCCATAAAAAATGTGCGTAATAATAATAACCGATGTGGTGAAGTCACCGACTTAGCTAGTTATTCACTATTAAAACAACTTAGAAATACAGCAAGAAAAACAATGTGACTTAATTCGTTTTACAGTTGTTTTAGATAGGATTGCGATAAATTACTTTATTTTCGTAAAGTTATGTTTACTTAGAATTTGAGACGTTTACGACCTGTTTTTTATTTCAAAGTCATAATTAATTTCAATTTTCATTTACACTTAGATTTTTTTTATGTTTATATAATTAAAGATATTTGGCAAATTACAAATAACTGAGTAGCAATGATGAAAACCTCTGATTATAGAAGTTACCCTTTGACAAAAGAACCTTAATAAAGTTCAAACTTTAAAAAATCAATTAACTATGGTCGAATGTCGACCACTGGGCTCCCACTAGTTAATATTAACGGTAGTAATTTTATAACACTTGACAAAGTATAATCAAATGCAATGAATTTACTGTCATATAAACTCTAAGTGTCGTTATGGTCGAGTGGTTGGCCGATGGAATATTAATTTAAAGGCCGCAGGTTAGAGCCCAGGCATGTACCGACGAATGTTTTGTATTTCGCGTATTTATTAATTTAAATTGTTAACGCTATCAGAAGGAAAACGTCGTAAGGAAACCCGAACCTGAGAAATGTTCCTGTAGTACTACGGTACCTGGCAAAATAGTACAGTTCTCGGAGTTAGATTTGTTAGGTGGTAGAGCCACGCTGAAGTTATTGTTGGTTTCAGCATGAATGGGTCGACTCGTCCGGGGTAGTACCACCCCTCTCACAAACCGACGTGAAATAACAGTGCTTGTGCATTGTTGTGTTTCATTCGTTCAGTGAGAGTGTCGGAGGCCCACCTACCTTCCTCTTTCCTTCTTTTCCTTTCCTTCCCCTCCCCCTCTCCCATATACAGGCTGGCAACGCACTTGTGACTTCCCTGATGTCGCTAGTGTCTATGGACGGTGGTGATCACTTAACATCACGTGTCCTATCAGTTCATTTGCCTCCTTTGATATATAAAAAAAGTTTGAAATCAGTAATAAGTCGTGTATTGGCTTAATGATTTCTTCCTTCTGGTAGAGCCCTGTGGCTCTGCAGTGGGTCTCGCCTAGGCTGATGATGAAAAAACTATAACTATCATGCTAAATCAGTGCAAAAGTAACAGGTAAATAACATACATGTTTAGTAAAATGTTGAAAAAAGAATGTCATCGATCATCAGTCGATTTCAAAAGCGTGACGTAAAATTTTAATACTTAAATGGATTTCGCTAGTGGATTTGCTCATGTTAATATAAATTTGCCCAATCCCTCTGGTAGAGTACTACAGGATACAATACTTTTCACTGGGTGATAGGTACTCATTGTCTTATTATGTCACTGTTTATAAGTTGACTTGTTAAAGTGTTACAAACAAACTAACAATTGTGTTTACTATATTATTTAGGTTCCGCTAGTCTATCGTAGTGAAATTATCTAGCAAATAGGATTATTATTTGTGTATATATACAACAACACACATATATATTAACAGAAAATATTAGTTCCATACCGACAGGAAAACCTCCAACTAATTTAAATATTATCTTTTTGGAAGTTTTCATAGTTGGATGTTATTCTAGTTTGGCGTTTAGTGTATGAGTGTACTTTCAATTGAGTAACTGCCACTGCTGGCTGATGAAGTTCCTCACGATAGGGATTTTAAAAAGAGCAATTGTTAATTTGCCTAGTTTTAATCTCAATGTTCCCCGTATCTGCGTCCTTTCATAAGGGCCAGCGCGCAGTAACTGGCTCGCCGTTCATACGTCGCGCTCTCATATAATTATTTGCTTACTATGCACTCTGCCTTACATGCCTACATTGTGTACCTACATCTTTTTATATGTATATTTATTATACAATGATAATATGATTATCAGTAAGTATTAAAATGTTAAAAATAAATTATCGTTATTTGGCATCGGATTATGCTAATTTATTATTATAATCTATTTTGATATTTAATATACGATTTTTTAATTTATATCTATGTATTTTTTAGGTTTCATCGTTTGACCACTATCTGATGATAAATGAGGATCATAGTAAACACGATGAACCTAGAAGTGACTGGTTCTCAAATGCAGCTGTCGGAAAACACCAAAAAGCAATGCTATTATAAACGATAATACGCTACCTAGCTATATTCTCATAGGCTCCGTATACACACTTAAAACCAGTTAAGCTTGCCCAGCGTTCCCAGAACAGGATAGTAGTAGGGATTCGACGGTTCTCCTCAACGCTTCTAACTCGTATCTTTTTTCGAGTGTCTTTTTTTTTTTTTTTTTTTTTTTTTCGATAACTCGTATCTTTTTTCGAGTGTCTTTTTTTTTTCGTCGACGGAAAATATCGAAACTAAAAAAAAAAAAAGTTTGGTGTCAAAATGGGGGTTTTGGACCACGCC